>PTFA01000263.1:603765-615831 GCA_003342895.1 Casuarius casuarius
GCGCCCCGGCGCGGGGAGGGGGGGGCCCGCTGCCCCCCCCGCCGGGTCCCCGGACTCGCCCCCCCGCCCCGGTGCTGCTCGGCTGGGGGGTGATGGGGGACCGGGGGGATGTCGGTCCCCACCAGTGTCGCCATGGGAACGGCCCTTCTCCTCCTCTCGTCTCCATGGCGACAGCGAGGAGGATGGGGCCGGTTCCCCGGCAACCCGGGGTGGGGGGGGGGGCGATGGGGCTGGTATCCCCCCCCCCCGGGTCAGAGAAGGGGGGACGGGTCCCCCACGGATGGGTGGATGGGCAGGTGGATGGACATACGGATGGATGGACAGATAGAAAGAAGGGTGGATGGGCAGATAGAGGGACAGACGGATATACGGATGGATGGACAGATGGATGGATGGACGGGTGGATGGATGGACTGATAGATGGACAGATGGATGGATGGATGGATGGACGGACAGACGGCTGACTCCTTGGGTGGGGGTGAAGAGGGAAATGCCCCGCACGGACCAGTCACCCATGGGACACTGTCCCAGCGGAGGACAGGCCGCCCCCGGGATGGGGGAGAGGATCCCGGATCCAGGGATAACTGGGCCCAGGGGCATCAGCAGTGTCGGGGGGGGGGAACCGAGGCGCAGCCGGGGGCTGCTGGCGCTGGCCGCGGGCACGGAGGGGTGCTGGCGCTCGAGGACAGGCACGGAGCAGCACTGGCGCCCGCCCCGGTGCCGGCGACAGCCCCGCCAGGCTCCGTGACTCAGCAGAAAGCAGGGCCATCGCCGCTGACTCAGCACAGCCACCCCCCTCATCCCCCCTGCGCTGGCAGCCCGCCTCCCCCCGCGTCCAGGACCCGCTCGAGCCGCCCCAAAGCCCTTCCCACAGCCGGCTCCCCCCGCGGCACGGCCGAAACAGCTTCCCCCCCCTTTCCCCAGGGCTGGGACCCCCCCGGGGAGCTGGAGCATCCCAGGGAAAAGGCTTCCCACTGCTCCCGGAGCTCCTTCCCGCCCGCCCCGGCGCAGAGGGGGGCCGACGGGGGCCTGCGGGAGCGAGCCGGTGCTATCGCGGCCCGAGGGGCGACGGACACAAGCGGCACTGTACAGCAGTCGCTTTATTCAGACGCGTTTCGCTCCCGGCGGGCGCCCAGCCTCGCCGCTAGCTCGCCAGCTCCTCGGCCGCGGCCTTGCGCAGCTTGTCCTTGAGGTAGGCCGTCCGCTGCCGCTCCGACTTCAGCTCCAGGAATTCATAGTAGGGAACCTGCGGGAGGGAAAGCGGAGAGCGGTGAGGGAGGCCCTGCAACCGGGGACGGTGCTCAGCACCAAACCGCCCGCTTTTCCACCCGAGCGGCGCAGCACGCGCGACGCTTCGTGGCCTATTTCCTCGCCTCCGCGCATCCCGGCCTCCTCCCCGCCTCTTCGGAGCGCCGGCTCCTCCGGGCCCCGTCGCGCAGGGGCTCACGCGAACCCCGCCGGCCCTCGGGGTCCTTCTCGGTGAGCTCCCGGCAGCGCGAGGGAGCAGATTCGCCGTTTGGGGGGATCCCACCGCCCACCCCGCCTCTATATTTAGCCGCCGGGAGCCAAGGCTGGGGCTGCGGGAAGCGGCAGTCCCCTCCTCCTCCTCCTCCTCCTCCTGCCGTCTCCCCACCTGAACCTCCCCGGGCAGCGAGCGCGTGGGCTGCAGCGACGTTACGTAACCGGCGGGGAAAAGCGGCGCCGGCTCGGAAGGGGCCGCAGCTTCCTGGCCCCGAGCCTCGGCCGCGGCCCCGCTGCGAGGTGCGTTGTCGCGGGGGCCCTTCCCGGCGAGGGGAAGGGGCGACGGGACGGCTCCCCGCCGGCGGCAGCCCGTCTCCCACCGGGAGAGCTATAATTACCTCCGGGAAGCTAAATAATGCATGACCCCGTGGGGGGGGCCGGGCCGCGGGGCTGCGGATCAGCGCCGGCTCCGGCTTTGCCTGCCCTTCTCCTTGCGCGCCGCTCCCCGCTCCGGCTAACACGTGGCCCGGAGAGGATCCCGGCGGCTAATCCCGGCGCGGGGCGGCAGGCGACCTGCGGAGCACGGGGCGGAAACCAGCACGCCGGGGCTCTCCTCCCGCCGGCTACTCACGTCTATGACGAGGAATCCGGCTGCCTGGATGTGGCGCCGGGCCATGACGCAGCGGCCCAGCAGGTCCTTGCTCCGGTTACTGAAGTTGGGGAACTCCCACTTGAGGAAGGCGACCCTGCGAGAGGACGGCAGGCCCGGAGGCTCCAGCTGGAGCGCCTTTGGCCCCGGGGCTCGGAGCAAGCGGAGCCAGGAGCAGACCGGCTCTCTGCCCCCCCCGCCACGAGTGGGGGCAAACCGTGGGGAGCGGAGCGGGCTCCGTCGGGTCTCCCCGGCGCAGCTGAGCCCCAACCCACCTCCGGGCGCCGGGCGGCAGCGCCTTTGTCCCTTCCGAGCGGAGCAGATGGGGAGCGGCGAAGCCCTTCAGGGGCAGCGGCTTGTTTTCACCGTTCACCAGCATCTCGGCATCTGCGCGAGGAGCGGAGGGAAGCGCGAGGACGCCTGAGGCCCGCTCGGGCGCCGCGGCTGCCCGGGGACGCGCGGCACGCGAGCCCCTTCCCGCAAACCCACCTCCGACGCGCGGCGGCGGCCGTCCACCCTCCTCCCCACCCCGCCACCGTGGACGGTTTCCTTCCCCGACGTCCCCTGGGGCAGAACGAGTGTCTGTGGCGCGATTTTATCCCCGGGGTCCCACGGCAGGGGACGCGGGGCCCATGGACTACAGAAGTTGCTGTGGCAGCCGGCTGGCCGGTTGCCGCCACGGCGGAGGCGGGCGCCGAATTTGACGGGGCTGCGGGATCGGGGAGGGCGGGGGCGGAGAGGGAGGCGCTCACCGATCCGCCAGCCGTAGACGGTGCGCACGTCGAAGCGCCCGTTGTCCCTGCTCCCCAGCACCGCTGCCAGCGCCTCTTCCAGGCCGCTCTGCAGCACGGTGACCTTCTCCCCGGCTTGGCCCGCGGCGCTCAGCACCTCCGCGGGCAGGAACGGCCCCCGGTAGTCGGGGCTTTCCAGCCGGGCGGCAGCGTTGATGTGGATGAGCTTCAGCCGCGAGTTGTGGCCCTTGGGGGACTGATCGCCTGGCGGCGGGAGAGAAGCAGCGCTAGAGACGCGGCCCGAAGCGGTGGCCGACGGGAAGGGCCGGCTCTTGTTTCGGGAGCCGGCGCAGCCCGCCCCAAACAATATTCCCGCTTCCAACCCCACTTCCATCGCTTGGGACCTGATCCACGCTCACTCCATCTCCCGCAGCGCCCGGCCTCGCTCCTGCCGCGGCGCGTTCGCGGCGAGCTGCCCTGAGCACGACCCTCGCTGCAAGAGCCCGGCCCCGTGTCTGTGGCACGATTTTATCCCCGGGGTCCCACGGCAGGGGACGCGGGGCCCATGGACGACAGAAGTTGCTGTGGCAGCCGGCTGGCCGGTCGCCGCCACGGAGGAGGCGGGGACCGAATTTGACGGGGCTGCGCGCGCCGAGCGGTCGCGGTTTCGCTAGGAAACGCCTCCGCCCCAGGTCTCCGCGCCCGGGGGAACTCGAGACGCCCGCCTCACCTCGCAGCTGAGCGTGGAAGGGGGGTGCCAGCACCTTCTGCAGGTAGGCAGCCCCGGCCTGCTGCAGCACGCACAGCGACCACACCAGGTCCACCAGCACGTGGGCGTCCAGGCCGTCCAGCTGGCCCTGCAGCTTCTCGTGCACCTGCACAGAAGGGAATCGAGAGCTCGGCACAGCCGCTCCGCAGGGAGCCCGGAGCCCCTTCTCGGCTGCCCATTGCGTGGGAATTCCCCACCGAAGCAGAGGGAGGCAGAGGAAGGGGAGAGGCGCAGGGCCCGGGAGGACCCCCGGGAGCTGCCGCGATCCCCCGCCACTCGTGGGGCTGCCGGCACGCTCGGCAGGGCCGGGCAGGCGGAGGGCCGCGCTCCCTCTGCTGGGTGCTCGGCGAACGCCCGCTCCCGCTCAGCGATAACGCGGCTCCTCTCTGGGAAACGCTGGCCTAAATCCGTCCCCGGGGAGATCAAGGGCAAAGCTGTGGGGCCTTCAGCAGCGGCAGGCGCGGTCTCAAGGTCACGCATGCAAGCTGACTCCCTCCTCTGCCTTCCAGATCTAAATCTCCTCCAACCGCGGCCTAACAGGGACAGGCACTTTTCCCAAAATAGACCGAGGGAATCTCTCCCTTCAGGTAGCGTGGGGAAGGGACCTGGTGTCATTGCAGACTCGTTCCCTGACCCAGGGACATTGCAAGCATCAGCACAGGAGATGGCAAAGCCGGGGAGGGACGCTATAGGGACGTTCCGTGCCTTGCAGCATCCTGGCGCAGCGAGGCTGTTCCCTGGGGATTGGAAATCCCAGAATTCCCACACTCCTCTGGCCCCCCAGAAGCCCGGAGCGCTCCGGGCCAGCCTGGTGCCGGTGGCAGAGCCTGGTACACGCCGTGCAGAGCCAGCGACGTGTCACCTGCCCCCCGTGACTTAGCAGGAAATCCAGCAGACAGGGCGCTACATGCCAGGCAAAGACGGAAAAAGATCCGTCTCCCTTCCGTGAGCCTCCCGGGATGCGGAGACCTTGCAGCGAGTCCCCAGGCAGGAGGACAGTGAGCACAACCGCCTGGAACAGCCTCCATCCCTCCCGGGAGCTCCCCGGGGCCGGGTGAGCAGCGCCAGCACGACCAGGCTCAGGGCTCAGCTAAGCTGGGAGGGTCACGCAGCTCTGCCAAGAATGGGCGTGCGACTGCCAACCTGTGGCCTCGTTACGAAGAGTTAATTAGGGCAATCGGAGTCCAGGAGGGCACGCAAACACCCACACACCGCCTAGATCTGCGCTAGGCAGATTAGCTTGCGGGGACTCCTGAGCCAGCCACGGACTAACTGGTTCAGCCGCCGCCAGGCGAGCGGCCCCAGGAGCTCTGCACGGGTTTTTCGGTGTGGCCTGAGCTCTGGGCTGCCCGTTTCCATCTCCCATCCCGGCTGTTTAAAGCTGGCTTGAGATGTCCAGCGCTCACATTTGCATGGGATACGTGCTAGGGAGGAGAGCTCACAAGGAGAGGAAGAAGGAGGAGGTTACCATGCTAAAGAAGTCCTCGCTTCCGCTGGGCTGGAAGTTCAGGCGGGCAAAAGACAGGATGATACCACACAGATGGGGGACTGACAGCTCTTTGGCGTTGTCCAGCGCATACTGGAAGACAGAAGGGGCAAAATCAGAGGTTTAGATCTCTCCCAAACAAGCAGAGACAGGAAAAGATTGAAAATGCCAGTCGAGAACATGTCCAGCCCCAGGGCAGGATGGGAACACGCAAGCAAAGGATCCTCTTGTGCCTCCCTGGGATATTATCTTGGCATGAGGGAAAGCTGTGAGTGGATACAGAGCTCTGTAACACTCCCACTTGTCTGGTACGGACACAAGCATATAAACTGGTCAGGGCTGGGAAGAAGCTGTGGATGGGGCTCCCTCCCCGGGCTCTGCAGGTGCTGGGGGAGAAGCAGCTCTGGGATTTGGGGTGGACGCTGAAAAGGCAGCTGAAACTGCCTAAAAATCAGCACAGATTCTGACTGTTGATTTTAGTGACTCATGAACAGTGAATACTGTCAAACCCAGCTACAGCCACTGGCAGGGAACAGTGACGACACGGCAAACACTGTCTCTGGAGAGGGGGGAAGTGCCAAGCACGTCCTGGAAACTGGGGGGATCGGAGTCGTGCTGGCCCCAGCGGTGCCTCCTTTCTCCCCGGGCCTCCTTCCCCACCTCCTCACCTGCGCGATGGCCTCAAACAGCGGCAGGTTGAGCCACTTGAGGAGGGCGAAGGACCTGATGCAGCGCGTCACCTCGAGGGGTGTCATCGTGGACACGTGGGGGTGCAGGTCAGTGGCTATCTTCTGGAAGACCTGGGGCTGGTGGAAATTCAGTTTTCCTTAAAGGGGCAAAAGAAAGCGGCAGCCACTTACAAGGAGCTGGGACGGAAGCTAGGCCTGGCGGGGGGAGGCGGCACAAGGGGAAGCGCAAAGCCGGCTGTGAGGCTCAGAGGCCGGCATCGGCTTGGCTCCGTCCTTTCTGGTCAGGCACAACTAGACCAGGTCTCTGCTGGGTCCGGCTCTGCATCCTAGTGCCAGCTCACAGCTCCGGCCTGCACCTAGTGCGGTGGCAGATTCCCCACGGCCTGGGGAAGGAGGCAGTGCTGGATTGTCTGTTCTGATCTCTGCGTATGACGCAGGCCTGTCAACACCACCCAGTTACCCTTCCTGAGCTGAAGCTCCTGCAGGATTGTCTCCGAGAGAGGCATTCAGCATGGATTTGGAGGCCATGACATGGAGAATCCACCACTTTCCTTGAAACTTATTCCAGATTAATCAATTTAATAAATTAATAACATCAACAAGAGAAGCATCAGCTCCCCCCAAGGCCAGGTCTACTGGGGTTATTCCTTTAGAGAACAGCTACCCCACAAATGCCCCAACGGTCACTAGACTGTTCCCATTCCTGGAAGTTGGACGAGTTGAACCTCTAAACTGCGCAGAAGGGCTCTTGCTCGGCTCCACTGGCTTCTTTTAACCTTATTTGTCCGGGCTTTCTGCTGGCTACCAACAGTAATATAAGAGAACAAGACCACACAAAACATTACACAGAAAGAGGGGCTGGAGAACTAAGCAGCCCAGGATTATAACACAGATTATCAATTACTAATAATCTGATGTTTCTAGAGCTGTTTTACGTGGGGTCTGTTACCACCAGGTACCTGGCAGCTCTGGTCTACTCCGTGGCCAGAAACACAACCAGGATGGCTGTCGCTGCCCTGCTACTTCTACAAGTGTTAGCGGACACTTCAGAGGGGGAAAACCTCTGCCGGGGGGAGGCTGACGCAGGTTCGGGGTCTGAGAGACGCGGTCGGCGCCGTAGTGCACGTAACGCCCAACGAAGCAGGTCACGACACAGCCGAGTCACTTACCAAAGGCAAAAATCAGGTCCATCAAAACGTTGAGGCTGAGCTCCGAGTGCTTCTGAATCAGGTGATACGACAAGGCCCGGAGCAGCGGCACGGAGCGCCGGTTCTGGTACGCTAAAGCCAGCGTTATTTTCCGGATGTCATCAGGGTTGAATTGTTCAGCAAGTTCCAGAGCCTGACAATAAGTGTTTTGAAGATAGATGTGAAGCGAAAGCACAAAGCAAGCGACAGATATAGCCTTTATACGGAGCGTGGTGCATCATCCCCTAGGATGCGACCAGCTGATCTTCCAAGACTACCTGGACTGGATGGGGCCAGGGTTTAGCTCACTGCAAGGCTAAAGAGCTGGGAGAGGAGAGTAACAGCTCACGGCAAGAGAGAACGAAGGGATGCAGAACCACATTCCTGTCAACGGGAATTGGCTGGGATCTCGCTGCTGCTGGTCCTGCCGTTCTCCAGCTGGCAGGACCTCAGTTTCCGCTTCAGCTAAAACGCAGCGCCCGCCTCTGCCCTGACTCTCTGCTCTGCATCGCAGCTCGGTCTCTGAGCTGTGTTGTTCTGCCTTGTCACACACGAGTGTCTGTAGCATTTATTTATCCCCAAAGTCGAGGCAGAGAGACAGTGGGGCCCATGAGCTACAGGTGTTGCTGTGGCAGCTGTTTGGCCAGTCCCCAGCACGGGCCGGACGAGGACTGAATTTGACGCAGCTGCAGCGAAGCCACCACACGGTGCCTGTAGCGGTCCCTTCCCAAAGGACATTTCCCTCACGCTGGGAGGGAAGGAAACAGGGACCCCAGCGAGCACCGACACAGCGAAGGGACAGATCCTCCCCAGTCCTCAAAGGTGGCTGGAAGAGGGTGTCCAGAGGCACCCGCTGAAGGAAACGGAGCCGCGAAGGGAGAGCCCAACGCCGTACCTTGTCCTCCAGCCGGTCCATCAGAGCTGGCGAGATGTGCCCGATCCTGGACATCAGTATCACCACGGTTTTGGTGCCCTCGAGCTCCGTCCAACGCAGCTCCAGCTTCTTCATGACTTCGCTCAGCAGCTTGCTGTCCTTGCCCTGCTTGAGGGCCAGGAACTCGGCCAGGGAGGTGAGCTGCCTGAAGCTGAGGCGCCTCAGCCGCCACAGCACCTCGTGCTCCACCGACTGCATCTCCTTTCTGCTGCTGTCCATCCCTAGGGAGTACAGGCTCTTTAGGAGGTTCACCAGAGTGTTATTCCACACCTGAGAAATCTGGGCAGCAAAGAGAAAGATGGGAAAGAAGTTGATCAGAGAGAGATGACACCGGGGACCAGGGAAACAAGGAGCAGTGAGAAAGAGGGATAACTCAGGGTAAGAAACTTGAGGAGCTCTGAGGCACAGGACTCCTCGTGTCCCTGCCAACGTGAAAAGACCACGTTTAGAGGCCTTGCCGGTTAGGCACCACGGAGTAAGAAGGTGCATTTCAGAGTGGTTATGGAGGTCGGACAAAACACGCCCTGAAAAGCACCCGTTTCTTTCCAATGTCTCTAAAAGGAAGCCACATTAGGCATGAATCCCACTGCAGCAGGACTTGCCCAGTCCCACTCTCCACATGTGCTGCCCAGCCACCATCTACCTCAGTTTTCCAAGAGCAATCAGTCTCCAAGCTTTCACCTCCTTTGGGGTCACCCAATGCCCTGTCCCTCACTATGAGGCCATCAGCCTCTTCGTTTCCACACCAGGCTTCCCCATCCCACGTGCGTTCTGCTGCCGCTTTGCGATGCCAACGTCAAAGGACGCATGAGGCCTTCTCCGAAGAGAAAGCACCAGAAGGTCAAGGAGAAAACGACTGCTCTTGTGCCTCCAAATCTACCCCGTGTCCACACGCAAGACCCAGCGAAGGAAGGTTTCCCAGAGGCTGGGCAGCGTTTTTACAGCTCAGCTCTGTGATTAAGTTATTCTCACCAGAACCCAAACGCAGCTAAACAAATTCCAGTCCAAAAACTCTACTAATTTCCGCGATAACAAACGAGATCCATAGGATAACATCAATCCTGGAGGGTCCCTCCGCAGCGCTCTTCAGAAAACAGCACTAAAACAGCCCTCTCCAGAGTGCAGCACCTCTGTGACAGAGCACTGCACTGTTACAAAACGGTTTAAGAAACAAGAATCGCGTTTCAAATTGCAGTTCAAAAAAAAGCGCAGAGGGCAAACGAGGCAACGCAAGGGCTCACAGCACCCAGAGCACGATGTGCCACGTGTAGGAAAAGGCTTTAATTTCCCAGCCTGTCAAAGGCTTCCAGGACCTTCCTGGTCCTGGAAAAGGACCAGCTGTGTTTCCAGTAGGTCCGTTTGCTTTGAACCTCAAACAGCCACAGGGTTAGCTATTTCTCGCCTCTCACGTCACTCAACCAACGCATCAGCGCGGCTTTACCAGCTCTGGGACATCCCCTTCCCCCTGAGTCATCACACCGACACGTGCACCCCTTTGCCGCTTGGCAGGGTGACACAGAGCAGTACCTTCATCCAAAATGCAGCAGTTGGGGAAACGTTTCAGCTCAGTTTGGCTAATTCAGCACCCTCGGGACAAATCCCACCTGCTCTCCTCAGGCAGCAGGTTTTAGGGAGCAGGTATTAGAGCACAGATTGGGAGAAATATCGTGTCTGCAGAATGCTTTCGTCCCCAGAGCTCAGCCAGGGAGACCTGGGGCCCAAGAAATGCAGATATTTCTGTAGCAGCCAGCTGGGCCGGCACCAACCACAGAGGAGGGCACCGAATTTGACGGGGCCGCTAAGGTTTGACATAAGGAGAGTAAAATGTGCCATTTATTTCCTTCAGATACTCCGTCTTACAAGGAGGCTTCTCCTGGAGCTAAGTGCCGGCGAATTCAGGGGAATTACAGCGAATTCACCAGGAGGCACAGGTGAGAAACCGCAGGCACCAGCAGCTCTCCGCAAGTCCCTTAAATTTTCGGGCTGCACGGCTACAAGACAGCTTTGCCACAAACCACTGAAAAGGCAGGAGCTGAATTTTATTGAGAAAACTGAAAATGGATGGGGGAAGGAGAGAGGTAGTGCTCAACGGGGATGATCTGCCTCTGTCCCCTGAGGTATATGATGTGCCTGGCCACTACAGCAACTTCTGGGGTGAGAAATGGAGTATTTTTATTCTGCTATATTCTGTCCCTGACACAAAAAGCATTGCTTTCAGAAAGAATTAGGCATTCGGGATGGAGCTGGCCATTTCCCCTTCCTGGTCCCCTCAGCTTTCCCTCAGAAAGGAAAAGTACAAATCCTAAACAGGCAACTAGTCTGACAGATCGCAGTCAGCTTCCCAAATTTTTCCCCCAAACGCCTCTGTCACACGAGGGAACTCACCTGAGAATCGGTGAGGACGACGAGCTGTTGGAAGCGTTCATCTTGCAAAATGCTATCCGTCTCCAGGTTTTTTTCTGCTGCAAGCCGGGAAAGCTGAATAATTACTAGCGAGGCTTGGTTGCTATTTAGAGAGTGAAGTTCGTTCAGCTGCAAGAGTTCTTGAGGACTCGTAGCTGTTTCAATGAGTTCACTGATCACTCTGTGCTCTGGGCTTCTGTTGTCTTCCAGCCGCTCTTTGACCGAGAATCCATCTGCCCGGCTGAAGGGACTTGCGTGAAATGCAGCGAAAGGTGCTTGAGGGAGAGCTCTTGCCATCGCCATCTTCCCAGCCGACACGAGCAGAGGGGCTGGGGCTGCCGAGGGGGCAGAGACGAAGGCACCGAAGTGCCGCCAACAGCACTTCCGCACCAGGCGGGCTGCCATCGCGCAGCTGCCTCTGCGGGGAAAGGAGGACTGCGGCCGCAACGGGCTGGCGGTCAGCGCCGCATTTCAGAAACGCTATGAAAGCAAAAGAAACACGTTAGGAAAAGGAGCACTTCAAAGCTAAGGAGGAGGAGGAGGCAGCAGCCTTCCACTAAGAGTTATCAAAAAAGGAATTTCTCAGTCATCAATATTCAATTTGAATTGGTAACAAAAGCTTTCGGAAGATGAACAGAACTCTGAAAGAGGGGGCACAAAATCCTCCTCGCGGGAACGGCTTTAGAAGAGGTTAAGCACTTCTCTGTTGGTGCCGATCTGGCTTCAGACCACCTTGGGGGCTGCAGACTCTGGCACGGCTTTCCGAAGGACCACGCACCCCCTCCAGAATGGAAGGCAGCCGCGCCGGAGCGAGGAACAGCCACCGACAACTCCAGTCTCGCCACCAAATCTGAGATGTTACGTGGATCAAGAGCATCTGACAGCCCCAGAATTAAATAACGTCCCGGGGCCCCTTCCTGTCACCTCTGAAACCACGGTTTCAAGGACAAACAGGACAAACTGATGGAGAAGAAACCCACCGGGGGTTACTGCACGCAAAGAAACCACCTCCAGCTCAGGGAGCCTCAGAGGGGCTTCCCTAGGCGCGCTGGAGATAGGGATCGGCCCCGAAAAGCCTCTGCTCTGGCCCAGCGTGGTCGTTCTTACGGCTGAAACCATGCTGGGAGTCTTTTGCCAGGCTTGCTGGTGCCGGGCAAGCAGCCAACAAAGCAGGTGACCCCAGGGAGCGTTTTGGGTCGCTCTCACTTGAAGCGATTTCAGTCAATGGAGCACGCTGGAGCACACACACACCTTGCTGCCCCAGAGACCAGCGCTGCAGCCAGGGCCGCCCCCAGCTCACCCGGGGCGCCTAAAGGGCCTCACCAGGCCTAGCCCTGCCCCCGGGACACCTCCCCGCTCCCTGGGGCAGCCAGCTGCTCCCAGCTGCCCCTTGCCTGCTCTGCCTGCCCCGATCCATCCTGCTGCTCCAGGCTGTTCTCACTCAGAGCTCGGCCTGGCCTGGCCCCCGCCCCCAGGACCTCACCTGACCTGTCCCCCCGCCAGGACCTCACCTGACCTGGCCCAGGCCGCTCTAAGGCCTCACCGGGCCTGGTTCCCCCCCTCAGGGTCTCATTAGGGTCAACCCCCCTCAGAGCCTCGCCTGGGCTGGCCCAGTGCCCCCCCGGGGCTGGCCCCCCCCGGGGCTGGCCTGATCTGGCCTTGTTCCCCCCCGAGACCTCACCTGACCCCTGGGGAGCCTCAGAGCCTGGCCTGGCCCGGCCTCATCCTGCCCGGGGCCGCGCCTGCACCGCCTCCCC
>PTFA01000263.1:624617-652110 GCA_003342895.1 Casuarius casuarius
CCATCCCCTCTCATCCCATCCCCTTTCATCCCATCCCTTCTGTCCCTCCTGTCCTGTCCCATCTCATCCATCCTGTCCTATTCCATCCTGTCCCTCCTGTCCCATCCCATCCTCTCTCATCCCATCCCTCCTGTCCCATCCGTCCCATCCCATCCATCCTGTCCCATTCCATCCTGTCCTGTCCCATCCCTCCTGTCCTGTCCCATCCCCTCTCATCCCATCCCTCCTGTCTTGTCCCATCCCTCCTGTCCCATTCCTGTCCCGTCCTGTCCCATCCTTCCTGTTCCCTCCTGCTCCATCCCGTCCCGTCCCATCCTGTCCCATCCCATCCCTCCTGTCCCGTCCCATCCCCTCTCATCCCATCTCTCCTGTCCCATTCCTGTCCCATCCCATCCCTCCTGTCCCGTCCCATCCCTTCTCATCCATCCCTCCTGTCCCGTTCCGGTCCCGCCACCCGCCCCGGGGACTCACCGGCCCCGGCTCGGGGTCTGCGCTCAGCAGCCGGAAGACGTTCTGCACCTCGGGGCGCTGGTTGAAGGCGTCCACGGCCTGGGCCAGCGCCTGGGGGTAGGTGAGGGCGGGGGGCGCCGGCAGGCCCGCGGCCGCCCCCAGCACCACCAGCAGCAGCGCCCAGCAGCCCGGCATCGCGGCGGCACGGCACGGCACGGCACGGCACGGCACGGCACGGCGCCTCGGCCCCTTTTATCCCCGCCGCCGCTGCGCTTGGGCAACGCCGGCTGCTTGGGCAACGCCGCGCTTGCCCCACTCGCCCCCGCCAACGGCTCCGTTGCGCCAGGACGCAGCGGCGTTTCGGGGGGAGCAGGAGGGGGGGGAAGCAGCCCTCAACCCGCCGGAGGGAAAAAGCACTGGGATAAGCCGCGAAATGCAGCTGGGACCGCCGTTGCTCAAGGAAACCTGGTGCTCCAGGTGCCCCTCGCTGCTGGTGCTGGGCGAGTTACTTCCTCTGTGTTTTTCCACCTTTTCTTTTTTCTGGAAAAAAGTTGCATTTCAGGGTWTGGGTGCGCACAGATGGGGCAGCGCCGTTCACACGTCCCCAGCTCCGTAGAGCGGTTTGTGTGTGCATATGTGGTATCTACACTATGTGTTTTTCCAAAATGAGAGAGGTTTGGTTAAACCAGATGCCGCAGGGAGAGCAAGGTGCCGCGGACTCGCATCCGGGCTTCCCCCAGGGCCACCTTCCCGGAAAAGGAAACACCGGGAAACCAGCCCAGCCTGGATCCGCGATAAATGCGCCGAGGCTGGGAAGCCCTCGAGCAAGGAGGACATGGACGGAGAAGCACCGTGGGGCGCTTCCCCCGCGAGCCGAGGCGGCCCCACGGTCCATCCTCCGACGGATGCAGCTCTGCACCCACGCGTTGCCCTGGATGATCACGCGTCGTCCCCCACTTGGCAATTCACGGCCTGAAAAGCGACTTGGTTTTGATTCCACCGGTCTTGTTTTCCTTTTGGAAGAGTCCCAGCAGCATGGAAACCCCATACGAATCCATCCCCTCGTGAACCCACCAAGTGATACACGTATACGCCGAGGATTTAGGCATACACCAACAACCACACAGGTATAACCAGATATGTTCATTATATATATACCTAAAATATACATAGTACCTGAATATATAGACATCCACATATACACCCAAAGTTCAAATCCCAAGCGATGCCGGGAGCCAGGTACGGACGAGAAGCGTGGGACGGGGCTTTGCTACTGCTGACGAGGAGATTAGTGTTGAGGAGGGCTCCCAACGACGCCGGCCGCCCGCGCTCGTTCGCTGCTCTGGCCGTGAGGACGTATGGCTTTGCCGAAGGGTCRCGCAGGAGGGAAGGGGCTTGGGAGAGAGCCCGGACGGATCACGACTCACGCGCATGCAAGAGCAACACCGAGGAGCGAACGCGGACGAGTGCGTAGCGGGCGCAGGGGGCCGTCGTCTTTGCCCGAAAGCCGCGTGCTGCTCGCCGGCCTCGGCAGACGGAGCCACGCTTGGGCCCCGGGAAGTTTCCTGGCGCGGCTGCGTTAACCAAGCAGCAAARCACGTCGCAAGGACCTTTCCCAGCGTAGCAAAACAGAAAAAACCCGACATTGATCTCGCCCAGGCTGTGCCAGCGCCGCAGACGGGCGCCTTGCAGAGCTGCTTACTGCCCGCCCCGCACGCGGTTCCTCCGCGAAGGCTGCTCCGTGCCGGCGCCGTCTCAGACCGCGGAGCCGCGGCTCTCGGCGCGGTCAGCCAGGACCACGCCGTGACCCCCCAAATGCACAGCGGCGAGTTTCCAAAGCTGGCACATAAATACGAGACTCCGCGTTTCTTGCTCCTCCTGGAAGAGCCTGGTTGCTCTTCCTCCGGTCGCTTCTCCACAGAAGCAACTTCTGCATCAGCTTCTACTTGTACCAATCCCGTACAGCAGCTTTGAAACACYAAGGCTTTTCCTGACAAAAGCACGTAAGCCAAAATTTAATTCAAGGGACCTCTTTATAATTAACACCTTGGCTGATTTCCTATTTTGAAATCAYTGACTGTTGCTTAGTGTCATTTACGTTCAGCATTTTCCCCAAAGGCTTGCTAAAACTATTAGATGGTTTAACTGACTGTTGGTCCTCTTCCTAGTTTCTCCATCGTGTGGCTCTTGTGGAGAAGTTTTCCCCATCGAGCTTTCCCCACCGGGCTTGACCAAAGCACGTTTCTGCTCCAAGGAGCTAACGACGTCTTGCGTAAGGAGCAGAGCCCACGCGGTTTCCACGCGCTTGCCTGGATGCAGTCTAAGCACCTAGGCTGGGGTTTTTTTTGTTTTGTTTGGATAAACTGGGTAAGATSCTACCGTGCCAAGCAGCAAGCTCARCAYGGCATCAAATACTGTCRCTAACCGAGCGCCCACGCTGCCAGGGTCGCTTTGCCTGCGGGCCGAAGGCGCACAGCGCTCCCTAAGGCGTTGATGTGGCCGTTGTTATGTGGCAATCGGACTCGCCCCCTCCACGGACTACAACATCGCTTCCCAAAGGCACGACCAGAAGCAGACCACATGCACACGGCTCATTGCTACAGCTAAAACAAACGGTAAGAGGAAGAATTTGCCTACCGCGGCTCCGTGCAAAGGTTAAAGCAGGAGAGAGGGAGGTGGGTATGTCCTTGCTCGCACCAACCGTACACGCACTCGCACCGAATTTCAGATTTTTGATCTTTCTGGAGCCCCGGGACAAAAGCCAAGGGTAGGGATTGTTTTGTCAAGTTTCTGTGTGTTTGTGAATGACACTTGAGCACCTGGAAATGTACCTCTCCGCATATCACATTACGAAACACGTTCTGCACCTCTCCCAAGATTGTCGTCCAAAAGGCAGCCCCCAACGCTTCCTCCTCAGATGGTCAGGAGCGGTACGCAGCCCACGCCAACCCCTCCCTCGTGGCACACCATCGGGGCCATGAACGTCCAGCGGTTTGTTTCCGGGTCATACATTTCTACCGAGCTGAGGTTGGACTGTCCGTCGTAGCCCCCGACAGCATAGAGGCGGCCACAGTTTGCAACGAGGGAGACCCGGCTCCGTCGAGTGTTCATCGGGACGATCAGGTACCACTGATCCGCCATGGAGCTGTAGACCTCGGCGATGCTGAGGAAGCCGGAGCCGTCGTAGCCCCCGCAGACGAACATCTTGCTGCCCAGGGAGGCTGCTCCGTGGCGGCAGCGCTTGTTGAGCATGCTGGCGACGGGGTGCCAAGTGGCCGTGTGATGGTTGTAGTACTCTACCTGCAGCCACGGAAACGCCACAGCGTTAAGGGGATTCTCGCGTGAGATCTTCCGCACGGAGTACGGAGACCTCGGATTTTTCATTATATAATTATAAGCAGACCAGGAAGCTTTTGCTTTGTTTCTTGATTTCGTACAGTGAGATTTTATCTCTTTATTAACCTGTTCTGACATCTAGGACACCACCAGCCACTGCGTTTCTGCCTGCTACTTCTGAGCCCAGTAACTCGCTGCTGAGCCAGAGCAGACGAACGGTGGGGGAGACCACTCTCCCCACCCAACRTGCTGCAGAGACCACAGAAAACACAGCTTTGAAGATGCTCCCTCCACCTCTCTCCCCTTTCATCAACTTCCGTAGGGTGTTTGAAACCTCAGCACCAACAGGATTGAACACCCTTAAATTAAAGTTTATAAAGATTTTTATTAAACTCAGGAATGAATTTGGACAAACAGACTGATAGTTCCCTGGCCCAGATTTGGCTCTGGGGCACTTCGGACTGCAGACAGTAACCTGCACCTCCTCTGCTAAGGAAGGCAGAAATAGTTATTGCTGCCTTCAATGAATCATTTGTTACAACGCGCTTTCTGAGAGCTGCGTATCACTGACAAGTCCAATTCTGCTTCCTGCCCTCTCACCGCCACGTGGATAAATGAGTCTTTTCTTGACCTGGTTGGCTCATTTCTTCCTGAGGAGGAAGAAGAGTCCTGGATACATCATTTGCTGGTGTAAACACTTAAGGGAATGTAGACTTTGGGTGCACAAGGAAAGGGCACGGAGCCTTCCCGGCCCCGGCCTGCCCTTTAGGCTATCTATAACCAGCCTAATTTCTGTACGAGGCATTTGGGAACCTGAACCCACGTCACGCACACTTACGCTGTTGAAGATTTGCAGGCCGTCATGTCCTCCGGACACATAGATCCTGCCCTCGAAGACGGTGACTCCAGCAGCGCTGCGGTTGGAGCTCATGGGGGTCACCACCGTCCACCTTGCCGAGGGAGAGGAGAGGTTAGCGAGGGGCTCCCGCAAGCATGGCATGCGCCCAGCCCCAAGCAGCTCCGCGGATTACTGCAAATTTATCACATTTTCCAGAACTCTGTTTCAATAATTCTCCTTTCATTGCCTTTAAACCACTTGCATTTAATTCACTGCATTGAAACCACCGGTTTCACTCGCTTGCTCCAAGGTAAACCCTTGCTAGAAGGGATACGACACAGCTAGGAAGACAAAAAGGCTTTTCCACGTATTTCCCCACGTGCATTTTACAGCCAGGCCTCCCAGCAGTGCCACAGCACGGCACGGCATTAGCTGCAGAGGGGTGGAAAAGCTGCGGGGCGTTAAGAGCTCTTACTTGTTCGTTTCTGGTGAATAGGACTCCACGGAGTTGAGAGACGAGTTCCCGTCGTACCCGCCACATACGTAGATCTGACCGTCCAGCACCACCGTGCCCATGGCGCTGAAACGAACAGCACGACCCCGTTAGATGGCCCTACATGCTGCTACACAACCCGCAGCACAGCACATCGCCACAACCTGCCTTGTCCTATTGCCTGTGTAACTGATTTCAGCACAGGGAATGGTCTACACAAGTCGGTGACAACCAGTCAGCTAATAGCTGCCCAAGAGGTCTCGCAAGGGGGTTTTCTAGGTACAACGTGCCCCACTTGACGGAAGAATGGCCTTAGGCAGTGTGATGCCTGACATAAGGTTTAAAATCTTCTTTAATCTGGCACAAATCTATGTTGCTGCTGAAGTGGGTGGTGTCACTCAGCTGCCGCTTACTCCTGCTTTTCCTCTGGTGTCAGCTGGGCTAAGGAACAGGTCCGGCAGAGGACAATCCTGTCTGGACAGGGTTAATTTTCACTCAATTCAGTGTCCTGACTGCAGCTTACTGAGCGCTGTGCTAGCACGGGGCCAAGCCTGGAGGAGAGGCTGGGAATGACCAGGGACAGGGTGAAACTTGTCCTTCCAGCTGCCTGGACTGAGGCCTTATCAAAATAGCTGCATAAAAGCTGGCTGAAAGCTGTGGTTATCTTTATCCCTTTCCGAGTCCATCATCCGTGGACACTAACAAGGTTCTGTAAATCAGACAGCGACTGGAGATAATCAGCTCAGCTGACCTAGACATGAAGGACTTGGCATCACGTCCGCAGTCTGCTCAACCACTCGATCTCATCTAACACCAGTTCTCCCAGGTAGCAAGTCATAAAAGGTGCTTACAGCACGAAAACACCCTGTGTCCTGATCAAAGGAACTAAACCAAAACGCAAGCAGAAACCGTGACCCAGAACTCGGTGGAAATCCCAGAAACTCTCTGGCTTCCCAGGAAGGGATCCCCACTGCTGCTGGTGGAAGGGGACCAGAAAACTACTGCAATGGGCACTGCTACACAGCCCGAGGAGACACAGTAGTTGCTGTCAAACATTAAATCGAGGTTTCTGATCCTGCCATTACACCTTGTAAATCACATATTTGGCCCAAAAGGCTATCAAATGGGACGCTTCAAATGAGACTGGGATCCCACCCCGAAAGTGAAGTCATGAAAGGTTCTCATAAAAGCCTGGAACACATCCTCGATGATAAAACCACAGCGCTACTGCAAGAGCCAAGCCGCTTTGTATAATAACTGGCATTTTTCTCTGCACAAGAGTATCCAACACCCGTTCTGCTTGGCTTCAGCGCAGAACAACCCAATCACGGAAGAAGAGCAACTGCCTCTCATTGTGGGAAAAGCTCGATGGTCCAAGGAACCTCATTGCTATGGAAAAACTGAGCTTTTCTGCTACAAATTGAGAATGCGGATGACCTCACTGGCTAGAAATGGTTCCAGGAATTTATACGAGCTCTGCCTCAGAGCCAGACTCGAAGCTTTGGTCAAGAACCAAAACGACCAGGACTTATTTACGTGACACGCTCCTGTAAAGGAGTGTGATGCCAGCAGTCACGGAGACGCTGTCGCTATGAGCCTTGCGCCTGGGATTTCATGTACTTAGCCGCTCGCAGCGCATTCTTCCCAAGCGATCAACATTTCAGACCACAAACAAAACCCAAACCAGACAAACCATTATGGTAAAGAAGTGCTGCAAAGCTTGCAGAAAAGTGAACAATTTAACAACTCTCAGTGACCAGGCATGAGTGCGAGGAAAACCACAGCAAAAACACTGGAAGGCAGGAATATGTTTAAACATGGAAGCAATTGCCGTGTTGTGGTGGGGAGGACAGAGTGACCACACAACTTAATAGGTGGGTTTTCAACATAACTCAGGGTGTGCTTCCAAACCCAGCCACAAAGCAACTCCTGTGGCTGGTCAGGAACTGCGGCAGCTCTGTTCATCAAGCGCAGACACCTTCTGCTCAGCTGTAAACTCCTCTCTCCAGACTGTAAAAATACTCCTCTCCCTACCTGTGAGTCTTTTAGGCTTTCTGGTGAGAAAAGATGATGCTAGCACCAGACAGATGGAAAAAATGGGTTTATTCCAACTCCTATCAGTAAAGTTCCTTACGTTGCTCTTGCCAGTGCTTTATCTACCATCTAATATAACGACATACAGAAATGGGGCTCCATCTGCTTCCTATGGAACTCCAGTACAAACCTTTGCAGATCTCTTCAGCAGAATGCTAATACTCTCTTTTAGTTTGATTTCAGTCCGTGGTGCCACCAAAAATAAGAGATCTCTGTAATTTACAGCCCACACTCGGTCACTTCTCAGCTGCTTTCTACATACCAAGATCTTAACGTCTTTCCTCATAAATCAATGCCTTGGTACATGGGTATACGTTGCTGCCAGTCTCCCCCTCTTACTCAACAGCAGTGCCCAGGTTCAGTGCAAGTGCCCCAAATGTGGCTAGACAAAGCTTCCTTCCTTCCATATAATTCTGCTCTTCCGAGTATTCATCCCAGAAGGGGTGCTGGCCTTTTTTGCTGCTTTCCTACACAGGAAGCTCAGCTGGCATCCAACACCACCCAACACCTGCCAGCTTTCTACAATGGAATTTTTTCCCCCCACATCTGCTCCAAAAGGTCCCTCCCTACCGAGGGAGCCATACACACCTTCGTTTGCTGTTCATACTTTCCACTTTGGACCAGGAGTCCATTTCGGGGTTGTAAACCTCCACAGTACTCAGCCTTAGCTGTCCGTCGTATCCGCCGATGGCGTACAACAGTCCGTTCACCACGGCTACGCCGACGCGGCTCCGAGCCGTCGTCATCGGCTGGCACTTCTCCCAGCGGTTGGCAATGGGATCAAAGACTTCCACCACATTCAGCGAGTCACCTGCATAAAAATTTGCTACTCAAATTAAAAGGGGGAGACCAATTCTTCAGTCTTTGCTGAATACAGAGGTACCCTTCTAGCAAGATTGCCCTTGGCAGAGGGATGGGAGGGATAAACAGTTGCTGCTCGGGCTCTGCAGAAGGGGCTGATGCACGGACTTTACCTGTTTTTCTCGGAGGGAAGGCTGAGCTCTCATACTTCCTATCCCAGCCTCCCCACTCCCACACCAAAGTCAAGTCAGAGGCATTTCCCAGCCGCATCTCTACTCACCCATAAAGAGAACCTGCCCATTGTTCATTGAAAAATTCATAAAAACTGCACTCTGCAATACAAAATGATTATAGAGTGCTTCAAATCTTGCCCACACCCTATGCAGTAAGACCCGAGAAGTCCTAGGCTGTGGAAGTGGGGCCTTTTATAACCTCAGAAGGGGCAGGAGGCTTGAGACTTACTAGGTCACATCTACTCATGTTGCTGTTTTCTGGGAATCACAGCATCTCTAGAGGATAAGTCAGCCGTGCTGCGGTGCAAATGCAGAATGGCAACCCCAAAAGACAGCACCCAGTCGGTACCCATTAATCCCTGGCAGCAGGGAGCTGATCCTCGGCACATTTTTAAAAACCCGATGGAAATTTCCCAGGCTAACCAGGTTGCTCATGGCTCTAGCAGATTGTTTTATAAACACTTTCTGTCCTTATCTTATGACAAGGCTCATGCAAGCACACTGTGTTTGCACATGTGACCTAATAACCCCCACCAATTTCAGCTTACTTTCTCCAGGATCTACATGTTGCTATAAAATAGGTGACTAGGCGAGGATACAGTCCTCAAAATGCCATACCTTTATGAGACACACAAGAGCAGCTGTCCTAAATAAACCCCATCTAGACAAAATTTCTACAGGGAACATGTTAATCAACAGGCACAGCCCCCTTGAGCATTTTAGTGTCCCTTTGGAAGGGTGAAAGTGCTGCACAGAGAGGGGAAACTGCTCATTACTTTACATGGGGGCAGAGAAGGGAAGTTAATGATCCTGTCATCTCACTCGGCAAACTACATTGCTCTCTCCACTGCGGGGAGCGGATATGCAAGGTACCTGCTGAGTTCAGCCCTCCAACAGCGTATATCAGTCCTGCAATCGATGTACAGCACCGAGGACGGGTCTTGAACGCCGGGAGGTGCGGCCGGCGCTCTGGCATGAGGTGATAATCTTTCGCCTCATCAACAAGATCCCTGAAATCAAAGGTAAATATTTGAAGAGAGCTTCTTTGAGTCTGGTCTCCACTGTGATGAAATCTGACTGTCTTGAACCAGATATAGATTTAAGCAGCAGACTTTTCCCTCCTGAAAAGGGCTGATTTCCCTCCAGAAATAGCTGATTCCGCTCGAAGGCAATCTAGCCCTGCTGTTAGGTTATAAACAGGGAGGCTGCTTTGTTTTCAGCTGTGTGAGATGCTCTAGCCACAGAGAGAGAACTTCAGTCTCCAGGACTGCTGAACTACAGTCCTGCTACCTGCAAACAGTACTGAGAGCCACCAACTGCTGAGTGGTTTTCCAACGCCTCACCTGCATTTGTGGCAGCAGCGGACCAGGTCATCTTGTTGCACGCGGTCAGTGAGAAACTGAGGTCGGCAAAGGGGCAGGCGGATTTTGGACAGGAGCTCAGGTAAGAACGACTCTCTCTGCTCTCGGTCGTACCGTATCCAGGCTAACGCAGCTTCAAACACCTGCCAGGAGAGAGGCAAAGAAAGTTGAAGTTGTGTTTTTTTTCTTTCGTTTTGCAGGTTCCTGCTGTTGCCAGGTGTCTCATGGAAAAGGAACCACAAATTGACACTGATCTTCCCCTGATCTCCGATGACATGATTTCAAGACAGAATGAAGATGCTCTACGTGGCACCAGAGGGCTCTGCTGGAGCAGAATGCCTAAAGGTTGCTGAAAAGGTTGGCTTGGCTTTGGCATTCCTTTCTCCGCATCTGACTTAGTTTGCATTAATAGTGATGTACTGTCCTATGGGACAGGATGTTTAGTACAAACATTTGCAGAGAGATGAGGGAGCTGGGACGAGAGCTTTGTTAAGAGGGAGCTGGGACGAGAGCTTTGTTAAGAGGGAGCTGGGACAGAACATAAAACTTTGGGTTTTAGTGTCAAACCCAGCAAACCGGGGAAGAAAAGAGCTGCTGCTGCTCTACTAGAACCAGAAAAAAAAAAAACAAACCCACATTTTCGTGGGAGGGTTCCTTTCTTTAACTTTGGACAACTACATAATAGATGTCCACACGGAACGGGTCTCCCTAGGCTCCCTTTGTAGACAGACAGACCTCTTCAAAGCGCAGTTCATCTGCCCCGTTTTGGACGGCTACTTCACAAGAAGATGAATCTTGCCCTCAGCTCCAGATTACAAAGGGCACCTGGTGCCTAGTTTCATTGGAGATGCACTCTCTGGTTCACCTGATTCCCAGTTAATGCCTGAGCTTGTTGTCTTGTATGTCCAGATGAGGGCACCCAAGTTAACGCCCTGCCCCATCGCCCTAGTCCTGTCACTGCTGTTGGAGGCAGAGAGCCCACTAGGCCTAGAATAGTGGCCACAATGTCCCCAGCAGTAGCACTGACCATCAGGGACAGCTTAAGGCCACCACACTTCACACACCACAGCCTCTGCAGGTTCAGCTCACGGAGATCACAAGCCTGCAGCAGCCAGAGGGCTGCTCACAGTGGTGGTGGCTGC
Source organism: Casuarius casuarius (assembly GCA_003342895.1). Taxonomy (NCBI): domain Eukaryota; kingdom Metazoa; phylum Chordata; class Aves; order Casuariiformes; family Casuariidae; genus Casuarius; species Casuarius casuarius. The sequence continues at coordinate 635,366 of PTFA01000263.1, forward strand.
CACCCTGTGTGATAGCTTCACTCTGAACCAGACTGCGTGCCCCCACTTTGGGTGGTCTTCTGTTGCAAGCTGGGGTTGTGGAGAAAAGTCCAGCTGTACCGTAGATGGGAACAAAACTGTAAAACCTTTCGCTTATGGTGGAGAGCGCCAGAGCCTCCCACATCACCTCTCCTGAGACCTTCGGTGCAAAGGTACAAAAGGACAATTGTGATCTTAAAAAAAATAAATTAAAAGAAACAAACCACTGACTTCCATTCTACCAGGTTCCCTAGGGGCTTTATAAGCTGCACACAGGTTGCACTGTGCTAAAATACAGCCCTTTCTGAAGAGGAGGGTGGCAGTCGTCCGGGGGAGAGGAAACGTTGCCAGGGACAGGACTCTACTCCCAGACTTTGGACTCCTCTGTGCCCCACGACGGATCTCCCCAGGACTTGGAAAAATTGGCAAGACAATTTTGTGGCATAGTATTGCAACGCGGCTGGAATATGAGGCAGGTTCCTCTGCCTCCCTGCTTCGGGGCCGTTTCAGACAGCCTGATTACTCTCTTACCCTACATGGAGACAGCTGCAGGTCTGCTTTTTGTTAGTCACCTCCTCAGAAAGAGGAGGACAGGCTTGCTGGCTCAAGGACAAGGTCTGTTTCTCCTGCTGTCTGTCAGACCAGGCTTTCGCCAAATCAGCAGTGATAGGTTCTCACGGCTGCTCAGGCGTCCTAAAGCGGTTCGGCCCTGTTTCACGGTTATTCTAGGAATAACCTTGTCTAAAGGAGCCCTCTTGATGGCAAATTTAGTGGAATATTCATTACAAAAATGCCATGACACTCACAACAAATTTTTTCCCCTCAAGAGCACTCGTCTGGACATGTCCGTTGAGCTCTGGCAGGAAGGGGTCCCTGCCTACGCCCTCAGCATCTCTTCCCAGGACCAGCACCTAACTAACAGTAAGGGACACAACTGCTAGTCTTCAGGACACAAGAGGCTCCACCTCTGTCACCAATGAACCAAAACACCTCAGTGTAATGTTTTGCAAAATTTGTAGCCTAAGATACCCAGGCAGGCATTTCTCAGATCAAGGAACATAGTGGCATCACAGACAAGAACAGGGCTCTGAAAGAGTCAGCAGGGCTCTGCCTGGCACCTCCTTGTGCCCCCGCTGTGCCAGAGCATCTTCTCAGCTTCCTTCAGCCCAGAAGCAGGGTCATTTCCCATCCCACTCCCACACCACCAAGGCAAAACATCCTCTGCCAAATCCCACAGCAGATGCACACACATACCTGCTCTTCAGACTTCACATTGAGCTCATCCCTAGAAACAAGCTCCAGGACGTCCTCGAAGGGCAGTGCCAGGAACTCTTCTGACATGGATACCTCCACGAAGTGCTGATGGATGAAGCTGTTGGCAGCGTCGTAGAGCACTGCACACATCATGGTTTCTGCAAACTGACGCACTCCCAGGCAGTTCTTAGGGTGAAGCCTGGGCAAGGGGGAAGAGGAGAGCAAGAGTAACATCCGCTTAACAGGAGGGCAGAATTGCGAACAGGTCCAGTGAAGCACTGTACATGATCTTGAGTCACACACCACAGCAAGTGTCAGAGGATGTGAGATGCAGCGAGGTGCAGTGAAAGCCACAGCTGTGCCCACTTCAAAGTCTAACCTTTTTGTTAGAACAACAGATGGCAGATCCCAGCTCACTAACGAATGTATCTACACAGAGATCTGAAGGTGGATGCTCAGCAGACCCAAAGGATGGAAATCACAACCTAAAATCTCCCCTCAGATGTGCCACTGGACAGACTCTGCTGGCTCTGCTCTTTGGTTGTGAGCTGTCAGTTGAGGGGAGACGTGAGGCTCTGCACAGCAGTCCATCTCCTCCACATCTCTGGGTCCCTGGGCTCTGCATCTGGCACATTTCATTTATTTTTTAAGCTCCAGCACTGGACAAAGCTGGATTCAAGCACGTTGCATAAACAATAACAATCCCTCTCTGTTTTTCATCCTGTATTCTTCCAAGTACTCCAGAACAGCATCTGTGTTACCGCTTCACAAAGCCATTTCCTGAGATTAAGGAGGCTTGATCACCAAAGATGCTTTTGCAATTAGAGGTTAGGCAGCGAGGAGTACTGCTGCAGATCTGAGCCTCTCTCCAGTCCAGCCAAACAGTCACTGCATCAAGGCTGTTCAGTGGCCTAAAGAAGCTCGAAAAGACAATATTCACCACAAGCACGTGCTGGCTCCAAGTGACTCTTGCAAATACAGAAACAGGTACGTGTCCTGGACACTCCCGTCCAAACAAGAAGCCTTGCCCAACACAGGTGTGTTGCTATCCAAAAAGAGCCATTAGTTCTGTTGTTCTGTAGTGCTAATCATCAGATATTAAAGGCCACCAGTTTGGGGAAATGCTTTGGACTCTTAGAGCACTGTAGACCTGTCTGTGCACACGTGCCTAAAAATATCCCAAATCTTAATTCCATCTAAGAATGAGAGCTCAATGTGCATATTCCAGCTCTTCAGGATGGTCAGAGTCCACAAATTTTCTTTTTATTAATCAAAATGACAGCTGTGCCTCTAGCTCATTACTTAACTTGGGACAACCAGCTGTTCCTGGTGGATTTGGGAGAACTGTGGCAGCTAAATCTGAGAAACCAAACTACCTTTTTTAATCTAGATATAGATACAGCTACCTAAAGCTAGCAGGGACTCAAAAAGTCAACGCAATCAATTTCTTTCCAGCTTGGTGTTATATTCAGTACCCCAAATATGATTTCGCAAGAAAAAAAATGAGTACACTGTAGTATTATGTAGCTTAATTTTAAACTAACTAGAGAAACTTTGGATGCACACAGATCTATGAATTGAAACATCTTGAACATGGAGGAAATGCATTTCTTCTCCCCAATCCATGGCTTTAGCATACCTTCGTTTAGAGTTTTAAGAAAACAACAGCTGGCCAAAATGTTTAATTTATTTAGTCGATATATTTAATATCACAGCATGGAATACACTGAACAGCTGCAAAGAAATAAGGCGTGTGTGTGTGTGCGCACACGTGTGGGGGAAATCAAACAAGCTTCCCTGGCACTATCTAAAGATATGTGTGGTATGTTTCCAAAGAATAACCCAGCTTCTCAGTTTCCAGATCATGCTGCTGGAACAGTCCTACAGCCAAACACCAGCTAAGGAATTGAAAAACCTGGGATTATTTTAAAGCTCTGCCACAGCTTCCTTGCCAGCACCTCAGTTACAGTCCTTTTGTTCCCTCCCTCCCACAAGTAAGGGGTAACTACTGTGGGTTTGTTAATGGTAGAGGCAGTCATACACCACTGTAGGGGGTAACAAGCCTGCTAGAAAGCTGGGGCGAAGCTATTTCAGTAGTTCTGTCCCAGAAGAATAGTTTCTAAAGGTACAAAAGACACCGAAGCGCCCTCGTTGGGACTCGATACCAAACTGACTCTAGTGAGACATGTCTGCCGAAACTGAGAAAGGGAAATGTTCAGCCAGTTGTGCTCTAGGTATTAATTCCCATGGCCAGCCAAAGCCTCGCAGCGTGCCCCACCTGTAGCGTCTCATAAGCCAGGCAACTTATTTTACAGGGAACGATGAGTCTCAGGACATGCAGACCCTGTTACCATGCTGGCAGGAGAAATCCCACTTCCCCCCAAGCCAGCCGCAGATGACTAAAGCTTTGTGGCCACCTTTCTTTCTGCCCTAGTCCCAAAACCGGGGCACACCACATTATCCTACCACAAAACCCTTCCTCTGGGCACTTGCTGTAGTGGGTGAGCAGCAAGCACAGCGGAAACAGGAGCCCCTTACCTCTCTCTGAGAAACGTGCAGCAGGCATCCTTGATATTTTGCAGCTGAAGGAAACTGGCGCCCATCAGCAGAGACTGGACGTTCTGCTGGTCTATCGCTAGGTGACCGTTGTAGGCAAAGTTGATCAGAGCCTCCAGCGCGCTAAACGAGGGGGGAAAGGGCAGAAAATCCGTTGCATTCAAGCTGATTCAATTATCCTGGTGTGACACACTACTAACAGAAAAATCCTATTTAGTGGGGTTCATATTAAAGGGGGAGGCTTTTAAGCCTGCAGACTCGCACGGACAACGCAGAGGCCGGCAACGCACTCGCAATCCATCAGCATGTCCTCTCTCGGGCGCCTCGGGAGTTACCTGGGATCCATCCCTTGCATGACGATCTCATCCTGTTTGCACTCCATCATGTCGTTGGTGAACATGGCATGGAAGTACGGGATGGAAGCCGCCAGCACGATCCGGTGAGCGCTGAATTTATGGTCCCCTACCTAAAAGGGGACAAAAGGGGAAGGAGGAAAGATCAGCACCACGCACCACTAACTGCACAGTCCAGATTTACTGTAACACAGCTCTGCCAGGCCAGCAGTAACCGAGGGCTGAAAGTTAGATCGTTTCCATTTGCGAACATGACAGCGGCCTGTGTCTTTAGAACTAAATTCAGCCTTTCAAATCTGTTTTTCAGCCTCCTTTTAAGCTACCATGATAGTTCAACTTGGCAAAGATGAAACAGTACTGCAGACTAACAGCGGGCCATCTCCAGACCGCTAATAAAGAAAAGTCAGGTTCACCGAGTCATGCGTTCACACAAATTAACTCGCTATTCCACTGTGCGCAGAAGTTTTGAGCCTAGATCTGCTACCCCCACTCGCCCTGCACAGGAAACATTCACCCGTGGCCCTGCTTCAGATAACACCCTTCCCACAACAGCCGACAGTCAGGATTTCCACGTCACCCACCTGTTCCCAAGACACCCTCGACACAGGAAAGCCGCCACGAAGGCCAGACGCCCAGTGTGTGTCACGGACTGCAGTTATTCTGAACTAACTCTGGGCTAATCGACTGCTATTTCCTTTTCCTTAGCTCTTCCCCCGAACCGATGACCAGCTTACGGGTTAAAGCCCATGCCCTTTTCATGTCAGATGTCCATTTTGCATCTTCAGCTTATGCTTAGCATCAGTCACCTTCACTATAACCTGGAGGCTCATTGACTCATCTCCTGCAAATCCACGTAGGTTCACTTTCACCTGCTCCACTAAACCAACTCGCATTTATATCCCCTAAAGAGCCTTCCTGAGCTGTAAGCAGTGGGGCCTGGAAGCGGCTTCTTGGGTCTCCGACTCCAGTTCTCACTCTTGCAGGCACTATAAAATAATTTATCCTCTTCAGAATTATACAGGCTTTTGCAGGCCAACTACATTTGTACCACTTTATTCCTATGTGAGTTTGGGGCAAAACTGCCCTCTCCCCCTGGGACGAACGAGCCAAGCACGGCAGGTCCCCTGCTCTCCAGGTCATCCTAAAAACCCTTCTCTTTTTCTCTGCGCTTCTCTACGAAAAGCTGCATCAGCCTTTCACATCTAAGCAGCTTATTGACAAAAACATTTGCATTTGGGGTTTTCATGGTTACTGACTGCTTTGCCTCTCCCTTCAGGCCCAGAACTGTCAACCTTGCTAAAATAAGACTTGCTGGGTATTTAGAGACCAAAATGCCTGACGTTAAAAAAAAATAGGGAATCAGGCACTATACAATATGCATAAGGTTTTTTGGGGGGCTTTTTTTAAAAAAGCATACTCTGTTACATATGCTGTTAGGTTTTTTTTTTTAAAAACCTGCTTGACCACTCGGCTCCTGCCTGTGCCAGTCTGCCTGCACGACTGGGACGCGCGGGCAACTGGGAGTCGCTGACTTTTGGTGTGCGGTCAGCTCGCAGCGCTGCGTGCCTCAGGTGCAGGGACAAGCCAGCTCTGGCAGGGCTTTCCAACTTAAAATAGCGCTTCTAAGGCTTGCTCCAGCCTGGCAATAACACAGCCAATTTTCAAGAGCCTCGGCTCTGTCCTGATCAGCCTAGGTGCGCCTAGAGCTTGGTCCCTGCTACACGCCACAGCGCCTCTATTATACTGTATAAATCCTACTGTCCTGAATATTGCAGAATTCACAATACCCAGCCCAAAAGCATCAAGTGAGTTGGCACATACTCTTCCAGTTTGTGCAAAAAGTCACATACGTACTTGCATGGCGATTCGATAGCTCAAGGTGGGTAAAGCCCAATATCAATCTCTTCTGCCAACATAAAAACGTGTAAAACCTCTCAGAGGCTCCAAGGCTTCAGGGAGCTGTGCCACGGATGCCAGCACATGAGGCACAGTTGACAAATCCTTTCCCCTTCTATCACTTTTCTCTCTTTTCCTTGGTGCTCTGCTCCCTTCGCTGTTAACTCGGTTACTAATTTATTGTATCTCACCTGCACTTTCTGCCCTCACGTGCTGGCATCGAGCAGAAGGGGACAAGCTCCCAAGAAAGCCGAACAGCAGCCAGAGCACGGTGGAGAAAGAGGAAGGACTGAACAAGACTTGCTTGGCAAACAAGGGCAAAGATCTCCAGAAAAGAGACAGAGGAAGCTGAAAAGAATAAGGTAATCAAAGCAAGAAGATGGATGTTTTATAGCGGTGGAGATAAGGCCAAGTATGGTGAGAGGGGACCAAGCTCAAGGCTGCAAGCCCTGGCTCTCCGAGTCATGAATTTTGTCAGTGCCTCTCACAGCAGGGTTTTGCACTCTAATTTTAAACAGCCACTCGTAAGGGAACACAGACTCTGTACTGGCCTCTTTAGCATAAGATATTTAAAACCATTTATAAATACACTATTTCATGAGAAAAAGCCCATAAGAGGAAGGAAACTTAATTCAAGAACCTCTGAAAGCTAACGAAACCTCGCTGTGTCCACAGGTGCTTGGTTTTCATTTCCTTTCTCCTTACAGCCAGTTGCCAAGTTCAACGCGTGTACGCATCAAGGACTTTGCTGCTCTCTGTATCTTCACGTAAGCTAGTGTCCAAAGCACTGCTCATGAGAGAAACAAGAGTTACAGCATTAAGGTAAAAATACATAAAAAAAGAGACCTACGCAAACTGTTATGAAAGACTGCAAGTGTTCATCAAGAGTGAAGGAGGCTGATCACGTTCTGGGATGGAGGACAGACTAGATGGCCTCCTGGGGTCCCTTCCAGGTCCTTCTCTAGGGTTTGAATGCTCAGCACTTACTGCAGAAACGCTGACTTCCACGCGATTTCACTACTCTTTCTGTAGGCTACAGAAGCAAAACTAACATTACAGCAGAGCACAAGCACCTCAACCAGTAAATAAAAGCACCGTTGCTTCGGTGTTCAGTCTGCTTCCACGAGGCTTCAGTGCTGAAGCTCTCATTTTGGGACTTCTTGCTGGTGACAGGTTTAGCTATGACCAGCTGCAACCTGGGTGACCGAGGTTACTGCTTTGCTGCTCAGCCCGTCCACATTCCAGACGAGAGGCTCAGAAACGCCCGACCTGTTTAGCGAGCTCCGCGTGTTCACGTGTTCTCCAGCCCCTTCCTACCCTGCGGATGAAGCCGCTCTGCCAGCCAGGCCCACACGAGCTGCTGCCGGTCCCGTCTGCCTGCTGCGGATGGGAGGAATAAGACATCTGTGAAGTGTATCCTAACAGCATCACGCGCACCATCCGCCGGGCTGGGACTGCAGGGAGGACTCGGGGAGCTCAGCAGTACAACCAGGCCCATCTTTGCTGCTTCCCCAGCTCTGAACTACCACGTGCAGAGAAAGGTCTAAGCGTTATCACCCTTATTTTAGGGCTGGAGGACTGCCGATGCTGCTAAAGCGACAGGTACATGCCCACAAAAGAAGTCTGCAGCCCGAGAGAGGCTTGTCCTTTGGTCAAGGGCAAAGGACTGATAGGAACACCAGCCTGTTTTTTTTTTTTCCCATACTGGATACATTTCTTCTTTGAAATATATTTTGCTGAAAATGTTCTAAACTAAGTCAGATGACTGCAGTGGTGGGAGCTCAGGACTGCAACCTCCTCCACCTCCTCCTTGCAGCGCAAGCCTTTTCTCTGACCTTGCCTCTAACACACATCTCCATTGCCTGCGTTTCTCCCTAGGCAAGGCAAGACCAAAACCACGATAGATGCTTTATACTCCAGCAGGACAAGTCCAAATACAACAGATTTTGGCGCTGTCCAAGAGTCCACGCAAAGCAGAGGCTTTCCAACACAAGCACTGCTCTCCTCTCCCGGAAAGGCTGCACGGCTTCAGGGATCTCGCGACGGGCTGCCATCAAATAGCCTCATTATAAAAAATACGCCTGGTTATTGCAAAAGCGATCATTTATAGTCGTTGAGCAAGACTCCGGCCAGGTTAACGAGAGCTGTATCATCACAGGGTAAGAAATACCCCGTACCTGGGCAGCACCACCCTTTCGGCATCGAGCTGCAAAGGGGCAGCCTCGTTTCTCGGCGGTATCCCCCCTTCTTTAGGGAGAAGATTTTACATCGGGAAATGCACCGTTTAATGGTGCAACTGCACTGGGGACGATCCTGCACAGGCAGGGCAGGGTTGGAACGAACCAGAGGCTGTTTTGACTGCCTGGGGTGAGGAAGCTCAGCCCCAAGCAGGGCTGAACGTCCCAGCCCGGCTCGCTGCCCACCTCCGCGCGGGCACTGTTTGCTGATGCAGCCGAAGCAGCGCAGCGGGGCCGTCCCCTTCACGGGCGGCTAACTGCTGCCCTTGCACTGCTACCAACGCCTGACCGACCTTGCAACGAGCCGGTTCTCGGAAATAAAACAGAAATGAGCTGTACCGAAAAGGGAATAACTTTCTGCTGGCTTAGCAGGGGAAGGAGGAGGCCTGGGACTGGCCTCTGTGTCGCCTGTATCAGCACAGGGCTGACGCAGCTGCACGGCCTGATCGCTGCCGGCTGAAGGGAAGCTCTCCCCTGGTACAGGGCAGGATGAAACCTGCAATAATTCTTCTTCTTTTTTTAAAACTTGTTCCTGTAATGATAGAGGGCCCTCGGGGAGATTTAGAAATTGGGATCCCTGGTCTAGAAGCTATCATATGTTCATACCATAAACACTTCATGCCAAGTCCTGAGGGAACAGCTAAACTTCTCGCTGTGTGACAGTTCCTGTTTTTCCTGTACAAGACAAAAAACACTTCTGAAGATGAACACACACAGTACGTGACCCCTGAGTCCATCCTCACCCCCATCTCCGGAGTCAACCGACCTTTTCTTTCGATCATGTAAGTATGCTCTCCCGTGCCTGCAGCCTGATGGAGCCAAGCTACAGTCAGGTAAGTCTAGTGCTGAAGTGAGAAAGGACTCTTGATACCAGATCCACTCTACCCCGACAGGCTTTCATTTGCCCCAAATCTGTCGCAGGCTTGCCCAGGAATTGCAGAAGTATCAGCAGAACATAAGCAGCAGCAGGAAAAGCTTTGCCTGGCTGAGCAAAATCCCATTTTTGCCCTCTCTGAGCAATAGTGCAGCCAGCAGGGACATTCTGCTCAGTTCTTGTTTTGGCCCTTACGGAGCAGCTCTAACACGGCAGGGCAGCGCTTGGACTGACTGCCCTTTTCAGCAGCCACAGTCAAAAGATCTCTCAAAGCAATGACTTCCCCTTTTATTTTACATTTAGATGCAATCACACATGCTCCAGGAGCGAAGCATCCATCGGGTGGGATCCTTCAACGTGCAACCTCCTTTACCAAAGGCAGGATGCAGCCAGCGTCGAGCTCTGGCATCTTCTGCAGCAGCAGCTCCCTCCCGACAGCAGGATTTTACCACGTTTCTAGTGCCACAAGGCGTTCGGCGTTTGGCCTCCCTCACTCTGGGTCATCACGGGACAGGCATCTAAACCGGCATCGTGGTCGGGGATTTCAGCTCGCAGCTGAAGGTGGAAGCGCCCATGTAGAGCAACAGCCTGTTTCATGGCAGCACCTGCAAAGCTACAGAAATCCGGCATTCTTGCTGAGTTAAACGCAGTTCAGGACATTTGTTTTTCACTTTTAGAGCCTGGAGTTCAAGACCATCTCTGGGCACAAATGAAATAATCACAGACTTAATCACTACACCAGAATTAGCAAAACTCTTAAAGCTCCATTTATACAGTATCCAGAAAGAGAAATACCCCAGGGACTCCCCAGCAGGACTGGCAAAGGCACTGGGAGGAGGCTTGAGGACAAGTCCTTCGGGCAGCTCAGTTTTCAGAAGATTTCTACTTTTATGCAAGGATATCCTATCCTACAATACATAATAGTAGGATCCTTTCTTTTAACTTAAGAGAGAGTTTACCAGACCGCTTGCAAAACCATTCTGACCGTGAATATCACAGAATGCTCTTTTAATGTGTTCTCTGGCTGATTAATGAAAAGCACGTTCTCCATTACACTCCCACGTCTGCAAAATGTTAATAAGTTCCAGGGCACAATGAAGCCTTCTCCACAGAAAAACGGTGTAGGTGTAATAAAGACATCTATTATTTGCATGACATCATTACGCTGCATAGCTGAGAAGTCTCTTGGGTCCTCTGCTGCAAAGACCTTTAAAAAAATTCTTTCTTAACACAACACTGGCATCCAAGTGACAGAGAAGCCACGCTAGAAATTAAGCTAGTGCCCAATGCACTGCAGCAAAATTTTGCTAGGAGGAAGATAACAGGACACTTCAGTTTAAGGGATCCTGTATCAGAATTCAGGCATTCAAATAATATCCATCCTTCCCTCCCTTCCCACCCAACTAATAGCTGAAAGAGATTAGGTCATACTTGGCATTTGCAAAACCTAGAGGTTGATCCCATTAAGTTCTGGGTCCCCCTGGTCTGGACTAATTTCGAGTCCTGCTGATATAATGGTAACTAGTAGCTCTGAACCAGAAGGGACGTCCCTTCCGCAAGTACAGCGCCAACACACATTGCAAGTAATTCCCTTCCAATTCCAAGGAGCCAAACTACTTTTCTGGACTCCCATCTCAGCTTCCCGGAAAGCGAGAGGAACACATCCAGGGGGGATTGCCTCCTCCAACTCTGCGCTCCTGCAAGCTCCCGAAGGACCATCTAAAAGGCCATGCTCAGCTATCCCACAGCATCCTCACATCCCCTACTTCCAGCTGGGCAAGAAAGCATATGCCACTGCTCAGACACGAGCACTTGCTCACCTGCCACGTGGCCAGCCATCGGCTTCAACACCCAGGTCACTGAGGTCCACCTTGGGCTGTAGGACAAGTTTTGGTTTCTCTCCTCTACTCAACTACCAATTCTCATGATTTTCCTTTGATCAGCTAGCTCAAAGGGACAGAGATGAAACAAGACTAACAGAATGACTGATGAATTTCACACAGATCTTGGTTTTCCGTTATGGAAAGCAAACTAAAACCAGTGCCAACAAGTCTGGAAGTCAGATAGCAGGCCTTTCCGTCACGTTCAAGGAAGCCAAGTAAAAACCTTTGTGCAGAAGTGCCTGGTTTCTACTAATGCTTCAGGTTTAATGTCTATTTAAAGCACCCGAAATACTTGTCTTAATATTAGGTGAACAGCACTTAGTCTAAGTGAGATGTGGAGGTGAAAGAACAAGTCCAATTACCATCACAAGTAGCTTGTTACTTCTCTATGACATGATTTAAACAAGATTCTTAACGAAAAGGTCTCAGGCACATAAAAGACTATCTGTTTTTACAATCTGTCACCTGGCCTAATAAAGAGAGATTCCCTCTCCTGCAAAGTTCATTCTGCTTAAGGATCTCACAAACGCGCGTTAACACCTGCGGAGCAGCCAGGCGCAGGGTTTCTCGCAGACCCCGATGATATCGCGCACGCAGCACAAGCTGTCTGGAATCCCACTTATCCGCCTCGGAGGGATGAAGGGAGGTCCTTCCACCTCCGCGGCAGCTCGGCACCAGCACACATCTGTTAGAGTTTGGAGGGTTTCGGGTTAGCAGCGTAATTTAGGAAAAATATGATTAGAAGAGTCTCTTTACAGGGCGAAAAGCCAACGGGACTATCACCTGTCAGCCTGATTCAGCTTGGGTATGAAACAAACAGTATAACCTCTGCACAGCTTAAATACTTCATCTCGCCAGGCTTGCATCATTTTTTAAGAGACTTTTCTAATTAGTCATAGAGTTACTCACGGATACATGGCATTCAAGCTATTCAAAACCAAAAGAGCAGCAGCAACAATAAGAGGAGCTCGTGTTAACTCAGCTCTTGGTGGGTTCAAGAAGACACAAAGCTCCTCTCTTTTGACGGAGATTTATCTAAGATCAGTACCGGTGGCAGCCTGGCACTCGGTTCTGCTCTGTCGCCGATTGGAGGGAGCAGGAGCTATAAAGACATTTGCTCCCCCAGAATTTATCAATGAGAAACACTACTAATGTTCCTGCCCCGCTTTAGGAAGTGGTGCAGTCCAGAGGCTTCCAGCAAACTGCTAACGCGTCCCCTGAGAGCATTTGTACCTTGGACTGAAACAGCGAAGCAAACTCCAGAAAACAAAATGGCCCAAACAGCTTTCATCTCAGCAGGATACTTGCACGCAAAAACAACGGGCAGGAAAAAACACAAACACCGAGTAGCTACTCTTATGCAATTAAAAAGCAGACGAATCTCCAAATCAGGGACTAATATCCCTGAACGCCTCCATTCTTCAGCGAACCGAAATCCTTCCCACCTTTGCAATATTTTTCATTTCAGGGCTCTAAAATGCTTTGAGAACGCTAAAAAATATTGCAAGTCAACCGTGAAATAGGGGGGAGAGTTTCTATCATGCCATTGCTACGCACAGGAAACAGAAGCAACGAGGGTCCAAAGCTTCAGAGCATTTCGAATCCAATTAGCTTAGCAAATGGCTAATCGATTTTTGCCAATGAGGTGCTGGCAGGAGAAATAACCGAACACAAGTTTTACGTTTAGACAGAAATTGATTCTCATGGTCAAAAGTTCTTCAAAAGATAGAGCTCTAGCGAGAACCTGGGCGCTGCCTAGAAGGAAGGAGCACACAACGCAGTCAGAAGTGACCCCGAGACCTCCGAACATGAAGATACCCTAAAAGAAACTGCTTCATATCCAGTTCCTGGGGAAAAATGGACCAGCACAGGAAACAACGGACAAAAATCAAACCTCACTGATTTCATCCTAAAACCAGGATTTCATCCAAGATCAGATTTCAAAGCCTATAGTCTATGACTTAAAATAACCACCAGTCTTCAAATCCCTTGACACCTCCATCCATGCAGTTCAAAGCCTCAGAAACTCTACGCTCAAAGAAAGCGCCTTCCTTTCGGCACCCCTCGCGACCGCTTCACGCTTGCCGATTCTCTGGCACAGATGCAACCGTGATCTACTTTTCTAAACATACCAGTATTGGATGGGGGAGAGAAACACGGGTCTCACTTGTATGGCAGATTTTCAGTCGTGCTACACCGGTTAAATTGCAGACAGCTTTTTACCAGGCAAGGCCACGTTGAGACAGAATCCAGCAGCCCTGGAAGAAGAGAACAACCGCAGAGCTTTGGCCTTAACAAGCAAACTCCTATTTCCAGCAAAGGAAAATTAACAGCAGTCACAGAATAAGGTGCGCCTCCTCCTCTTCCCTCCTCTSCTAGTTTATTTGCAACTGTTTTCACCACACTGTCCTAAAATTCTTCTCCATGTCGACACTTCAACCACCTCGGAGGTTGGGGGAGACTGAACGGAGAGATGCTTATGATGGAATATCTTCAAGAGGAGCTCTGACCTGCTTAAGAGCCAGGCACAGAAAAGGACTTTTCAAAGCTCTAGCCTCAACGATCCAGGCAGGGAAGGAGCTTGGGCTCTCGATGAACCCTTCCAGAGCCTCACGAAGACACGCAGCTCCGTTACTGCCCTGTGCAACTTAATTTTCACCCAGACAACCACGAGCAGCAGCGACAGAGCTCCCTAAGCTCAGCTTGAATGACCAGAGATCCAAGAGAGCCTGGCAAATCAGCACTTCTTGCTTTTAGTCACATCTAGAACAGGCTGCTGTGTGTTGCTGAGGCAGCACGGTCTTCTGTGCAGCGACATGAATGGCAGCAACACAGTTTCTCAGAAACGAGAGCAAATCCTGCCCCATGGATATACCGCACTGGAGGAATTAACGCTTGTCTTGCTTTACGAGGGTAATAATTAAAACAAACAAACAGGGAGTACCAACACTTCCTAACAATGTGAGGTCTGTTTGTACAGCAAACACTGCTGTAGGCTGGAGAATCATTTACAGCCATTGACCCCAACGCTGTTATCGGTGAGGAGGCCACTGAATAACTGCACTGCGCTACAACGAGCTTGCGTGCTCCCGTTTCGGCTGCGAGGCTGGACACCAGTCACATCGCAAGGAGCCAGACTTGTAGCTCTGGCCCAAGGCAGCGTTTGGCAGTTTTTTCTTTATGCAGGAGATGGTCTGAAAATACGAGGTGTGAAAATACGATAACAAACTTGCTTAACTGGTGCAACGCGCATCAGGATCCACTACACTGTTTCAGGTATTGACTTTAAACGCGTTTTACGTCAGCTCTGTGCTCGCGGTGGCTAACTGATGCAAACACGCCACCAAAGCTAAGCTAATAAAAATTAGCTCTCAAACATTCACCAGGGCATACTAAGTAACTTAGAGAAGACACCTTGTACTGAGCAACTGGGAAGAAAAGCTTGGCTCAGATACAACAGACAGGATTAATTCAATTGCTGTGGGACGCGCAGGCCAGTGCTGAGAAATCAGATGTCAAGAGGCAGAAGTGGCAAACGAGTAGGAAATTTTGACGTTACGATTTAATACTACAAGAGGAATCAAACTAAAAAAGGACTTTGGATTCTGAGGCTGTGAATCCACAAGGAAAAGCTAGGCAGGTCATCTGAACCAGTGCAAACACATTGTCACTCCTCTGTCGAAAATATCAGTTGAAATTGGGATCTTCTTATGTATAGTAAACACCCAAGCAGTAGAGTGAGGAAGCTAAGATTCATTTTAAGAATAATAGGGACATCTTTTTTAATAGACATTAAAACTCTGTAGAGATGACAGGCTCAACACCAGGCTCTCCAGGTAACATTTTGCTCCAGTGACTCTTGAAATAAAAGGAAAAAAGAAAATGGGGACAACATGGTGTCTTCACCCATAAAGCTGCCAGCACAGTCAGAGCACATGTTATAACAACCGCACCAGAGAGCCCTTTCAGCCCTCGAGATTTCAAAAGTTTTCCCACTCTGCAGTGGAAGAAATGCAAAGTAGAATAAATACGACTAAGGAAGCCCTTTGGTGCGATAGGTCGACAGGGAAGGAGGAATTCAGAGCAACTTTGGCAGAACAACGGTCGGGGCACTTATGTGAGACGAGATAAAGCCAGGCTCATACACCTCCGTCTCTGTTGGCTTCATCCCGACAACGCCAAACACTTCCAGACGGGATTCTTGCCCTGGGACAGCCCATTGCCAGGTGACTGTGGCATTTGCCAGAGACACGGGAGACTCAGCCAGCTCCAGGATTTGAGAATCTCTGCCTGAAACGTGAAGTCATCTCGGACGCGTCCGTGCGGGCAGTCTAACGCACTAGACGCGCGCCAGCCGCCCGTCCTGCGGCCCCCGCAGCCAGCACGACCCCTGCACACGGTCCCCAAGCAGCAGGAGGGAGGTGAAAAGTTTCGCCATGAGTAGGCTGGGAAACACCTTCACGTTTAATTAAACTTAAGAGCGAGTTCTGTAATGACTCAGCCGATCCAGCGAATTGTGTATTACACATACGCCACAACAAATTCCTCTCCCCATTAACTCCGAGTCTGCAGGTCTCCGTCTCGAGGACCCCGAGGCTCAGCGCTCACCGTGGGCCATTCCCAAAGCTCCTATGTGGTGCAGACTGCCCCTCCAAGCCAGGACCACAGCTCCGAGGATTTACCAGGGCTGTTTATTCGCAGTACGAAAGCAAATTCAATGTGCTTAAAAGAGAATGGCTCCTGCCCAGAAGGACTAAGTTCCTCCCTGTTCTCCCCTGGGACAAAACATTGGCTGGGGCAGAGCAGAAATTGGTCAGTAAACCTCGGCCAGCCCCAGCCCAGAGCATGACACCCAAACTCCTCCTCGGGGCCCCGACCCTCCGCGCCGAGGCCACCGCTGCAGCCAGCCAAAACACGTTTCTGCCCCAAACAGGACTTCAAGCCGAATCGCTCGCTGCGGATGCTGCGAGAACCACGGCGGTCGGGGCGACCCCAGCAGCCCGGGAAACCGAGGCTCCGTCTCCAACCGCCGCCCCACAGCCAGGGTGCTGCAGATGCCTGCGGGGGCGTCACTGGCACCAGCACCCACCCGGCCTGTGCTCGGCAGCCCCACCACCCACCACAGGGCCCCACAGAGCCCCCCCCCCCCCCAGGCAGGACTGGTGGGGGAGGCCCAGCTCCCCCCTCCTGCCCCACCAAAGCGGGGGTTTGCTCAGCTCCCCCTTCCCGCCCCACCAAAGGAGCGGGGGTGCTCAGCTCCCCCTTTCTGCTCTCCAAAGGGGGCTGGGGGGGCCTCAGCTGCCCCCTCCCGCTTTGCCAAAGTGGTCCGGGGGGGGGCTTAAGCTCCCCCTTTCCTTCCCCCCCCAAAGGAGGCCAGGGGGGCCCTCAGCTCCCTCCTTCTTGCCCCTCCAAACAGGACCCTCAGCTCCCCCCTTCCCGCTTCGCCAAAGGGAGTGCGTGTGGGGGGCCCTCAGCTCCCCCTTTCTTGCCCCCCCTCCCCAAAGGGGGCCGGGGGGAGCCTCAGCTCCCCCCTCCCGCTTTGCCAAAGGGGGCCGGGGAGGGGGCCCTCAGCTCCCCCCTTCCCGCCCCCCCAAAGGGGGCCCTCAGCTCTCCTCCTCCCTCCCCCCCCAAAGGGGATGGGGGGAGCCCTTAGCTACCACCCAAAAGGGGCGGG
>PTFA01000263.1:653555-682595 GCA_003342895.1 Casuarius casuarius
CCTGTCATCTTCTTAGGTCTCATTCCACCCCTTTTCCCCCCACCCAGCCCTCGTTTCTCACCTGCCCACCAGGCCTTTCCTCCTCATGAAGGCCTTGTCTCCCTCCCCAGGCCTTGTGTCCCCCCTCGCCCACCTCCGTGTCCCTTTCTGTGTCCCCTCAGCCCTTTTCCATCCCCGGCCACTTTCCAGACTACCTCCTGTTGCCATTGTCCCCAGCGGCACCCATGGGGCTGTCCGTGGCACTCTTCCACCATCCCTGTCATCCCAGGCGCCCTCATCCCACCTCTTTTGCTTTCCCAGCTCTCACGGCCCCCCCTTACTGGTGTGCCTCTTTCACCAGTCCCCTCACATCCCACGCTGCCCAGTCCTTTTGCACCCTCTCTGGGTAAGGCAGCGGGGAATTTGGGGCTGTTTTCTCTCCCTGCTCCCCTTGACAGGGAGGTGGCACTGTGAGTATCATGCCCTGGGTGTTGAGATGTGCTGGGGCAGAACTGGGCTTTTGATGTCTTTTGCTTTCAACTCTGAAATCGTCACGGGAGTTAAAATTCTGGGGGCCACCTCAGGGTCACCCCCAAAGCGGATTCAACCTCCCGGGTTACCTTTAGCTTTGGCCCAAGCTTCTGTCCTCCTGCGGTGGATGAACTGGGGGCTCTTGGGAGACCATGGCACTGCTGCCCTGGGAGCCTATGAGCTGTCTCAGGGCCCTTTCTGTGCCAGTCAGCCCCCAAATCTCCGCCTGAGCTTCCCCTTTGGCCCTCCTGTACTGCGTCGGCAGGTTGGCACCTGCTTCCGCTGCGGAGATAACTGCGTTTCCATCACTTCCAAACATTTGTCTCTTCTTGCTGTGAATTGTGATGGAAATTGTTTTTTTCTGTGCTTGCAATATGTTACAGGTGCTGAAGGATGACTTATGGCGATGGCAAATCCTGCTCTTGTCCTTTAAACACTTACGGTTCAGACCGGCGAGGATGTTTTTAGTGGTGAGACAGCCATCAACATTTTTGGTTAGCTGGTCAATAAACATGCAGTTTTCTTTGTAGTACCTCAGTAAAAATTCCACTCCAGACAAAAACCAATTAAAAATCAGATTGGCTGGATGCTTGGGGTATTACTAATGAGTTGGAGAGCTTTTCATTTCCACATTATTGGTTAAGAGTCTGTCAGAGAGGTGAAGTTGGAAACTTTATTTGGGGATCTTTATGAATCTCAGTTCACGGCACAAAAAACAATGATCAGAATTGATACCGAACGGTATTTCTGTAGGCAGAGACAGCAGAAAAGCTGGGGACTTTCTGGGCTATGGACGCTGAATGCCTTTACTTAACCATAGCTGTTTCCTTCCCATCTTCTGTTAAATAATCCCGTGAGTAATTGTTTTCTCCTAGCACTGAACAATAGACATTGTTACAGTGAGGAAAATCGCACTGATTCTGAACTTGTTCTGTCTCTCTCTGATTCATATTAGAGGTTTTGCCTAAATCTTTCCCTGCTCCTTTTTCCTGCCTTGCTTCTGGCTGCAGCTTTAAAGAAATAAGGCACATATCCCCCCAACACTGGGGTGTTTTTGTGTAGTGTAAAAGAGTCTCGTTATTTATAAAAATCTCGATAACCAGATGAGCAGCATTTGCACAGCGCTGGCAAATATTTAGCAATTTTCTGTGCCTGTCCCTTAGTGGCAACGCTTATGGCATCCGTGCAGTTCCTCATCATTCCTTTTCACAAATCATTCGTCTATTTGAAGACTGTCTCAGTTACCACAGAGAGGATGATAACAGAAGTGTAGCATCACTGTGGATTCTTTGCATTTCTATAGTGGACATCATGCTGATATCACTACGATGAAGGCACCACATCTGAGTTCCTCACATGCAATGGTTCCCTCAGTCTTTGCATATTCAAAAATAGTTAAGCTACGCCTGCTGTTTGCTGGTCTGCTGTGTACCTAGGGTACATTTATCAGTCATTCAAATGTTTACCTCTTTTTCTTTTTAATAAAGAGACATCTTGGTCTAGATGACATTTCTACGTCTCTTTTTAGAGCAGTCACAGCAGACAGGGTGATGGAGGAGATCATAAATAAAAATACTTAGTATGCAAGTCTAAACCAGAGGTGGTTGATAGATATTACCCAACTGTTGAGCACAGACAGTCTGTAGGAAACAGTCAAGAGAAAACACAGGATCTGCATATTCCAGGGAATTAAAAATACTCAGTATATGTTTCTCAGGTGAGGCTTTAACAGCTGGATACATGCAATGACTCCTCTTCAGGTTGATCTTAGCTGATCATCTAGCCCTGCCAGAGGTTGACAGTGACTTACCAAGTTTGCATAGACTAGAAAAGCAACACAAGAATTTCACCCAAAGTTGTCAGGTATGTGACTGTTTTTCTTCTGGAAGCTTTAAGACCGGGTGTTCAATAGGAACTTAAAAATATTTTTGCATATCGATACAAAGAAGAGGTTGCAAAGATATAAGAAATGCATATTCAATACAGACTGTAAACAAGATGACTTGTTCGGAGAATTGGAAGTGTTGGCATATCACCTAAGATCCCATTTTGGACATTGACAGTGTTGTATGGATGCTTACAGAACAGCAAGGCACCTTTGGAGAGAGAATGTAAAATGGGAAATCTGCTGAACCGGGTCTTGAGCCATGTGTCTTTACTACGTATGGAATGGGTCTGGTCTGAAGAAGGAATGGGTTAACAAGACATTTGCTGAGTTTGCAGACTGTTTCTTGTCCTTATCACAGCATGAACGCGCAGGTAGTCGAGTTACAGGGTCAGGCTGAGTGGCGGCAAAATTTTCTGAAGTGTTTTTTTCTGAGATTCCTTCTGTGTCAGAGGTTTAATCAGAGGTCACTGTCAGAAAATTAAACTTCTTAAATCATGTCATAGGGAGATGCACATACAGCCATTGTAATCACTGCTAAAAATACAAGTATCTTTAGGCTTGGTTTCACCTATAATATGTCTTCCTCAAAACATGAGAAGTTTGAAACACAATTCTGGGTGGACTGACCTTACAAAATAGCAGGCTCCCAAGGGACTGATGGATACAGAAGCCTTCATACATAGAAAACATTAGACAAAAGAAAATCTGTCTCATATTGCTGCAATTATTTTGCTTTGCAAGGCTAAGAGGAAGAGAAGCTTGTGTTGTTAAACAGTAACGTGCCGGATATAGAAGAAGAAATTATGATCAGTAAGACGACTGTTCTCTTTTTACATGCTCAGTTTTCTGAGCAGAACAATGCTGGAAAATATTTTCAGCATAAGCCAATTTGCCCACAGTTGCTTTTAATAAAGAATAGAAACTGCCTCTTAACTTTCATCAGCACTTTATTTTTAAATTTGATTACTCTGTAGCTTGTCTTCCCATAACAAAAACATTACATTTCTTTTTGGGAAATTCAATATTGTTACATATGTGATTTTTCTTTTTTCTTCCTCTTTAGTTAAAATGGATACAGCAGAAAAGAGAGTCCACGCATTTGTGCGAGTCAAGCCGACAGGTGATTTTGCTCAAGACATGATCAAGTTTGGGCGAGACAACAAGGTAGAGAAAAAGAGATTGCACGCATGAAAGGTTTGGAATTTTATTTCAATTTTGCCCATGGGAATGCAGAATTCTTCCGTTCCTCGAGGCCGTGCATGACCTCCTAGTGCATGTTGGTTCATGTGCTCCTGCTTGGTGCGGGATTGAACCTCGTGCCTCACGATTTTGTATCAGCAAGTGTCACTATGGTAAACATAGTTCTTGTGATAAAGTCACTAAAGAAAAGCTTTAAAAAGGTTGGGGATCTGACTGATCCTGGAGGAATCCTCAGGGGTAAACACCATTCCGACCTAAGATATCTCCTTGGGATACAGTCTATTTCTGTCTCCCCTCAGGCAAGTTTCTTACTTCACCTTATAACCCCTGTGTTAATACCCACCTTCTCTTGCTTAACTAATAATTTCCCCGGACACTAAGTCACACGCATCACTAAAATGTAAACAGATGAGCTCAGTCACATTTCCGTCTTCTATAACACCTACTACCAGAAAATACCGTCAAGGTCAGTAAAACCCGTAACATTTAGGTTCCATTTTCTCCTTACTTTCAGGTCTTCAGTGGGTGGCTGTATTTTTTGAAAAAATGAGTGTTGAAACTCTTCCTAGCTATTGAAGTCATCTTCATCTTTCTTTCTTTTTTGGTTTCAGAGCATAGATATATACATCAAAAAAGATGTCAAGAAAGGAGTTGTGAATAACAGGCAGACTGACTGGTCCTTTCGACTGGACGGTGTCCTTCACAATGCCTCCCAGGAGCTGGCTTATGAGACCGTAGCTGAGAAATTGGTGTCTGAAGCTTTGAATGGCTATAATGGTAATGTGTTGTTATTTTGATCATTTTGACCATACGTGGAGGTTTGATTGGAGGAGGAGATCCTTCTGATGTTGCGTTTGAGAAATTCAGACATTCCCTCCTGAGTTTATTCTTTTGCTTTGAAACTTTTCTAGGCACTATAATGTGCTATGGGCAAACAGGGGCTGGTAAAACTTATACGATGACAGGAGCAACTGCAGACTACAAGCATCGAGGAATCATACCCCGAGCTATACAACAGGTACTAAGGATCTGAATGAGAAAAGAGGATAGAAGAAATAACAAAGACATCTCTTGCATCTGCTATTGCTGATGATCATGAAAGTGCATTAACACGATGAATATGTTTTATGTGCTCTCCACCAGTCTGTTTTCTTTCATTTTATCTGGTTGATGATCATTAAAGAAATAAGGGAGCCTATAAAACATAGTTACTTGGTACCTTCACTTTACTACACTGTGACTTTGCGTGTTGATGATGGTGACATTTCAGAGCATTGGGGCAGTGTTGCTTTGAAACGTGGTGATCTGCTGTCCAGAGTATACTGCTTCATTAGACAGTGATACTTGCACATGTCACAACACCGCCTGCTCCCACAAGGACAACTGACAGGCACGGTGTGGGGTGGGCATAACCCCTACAACAGGTTGTTCCTGTTTACCTCTATCTCACATAATATACCAGTTGCTTCTCAAATGTAAGAGTGCCTAATTCTTGCCTCAAAGTCCTGTTCTTAATAGCTTGTTTTTAATTATCCATATTTTCCTCTTGAATAATTCCCTACCCGTTACATTTTTGGCACAAGTGCTATTAGAGTAAAGCAAATTAGCCAGTATGTGAAGAAACCTTTTATTAAGTGTCCAGGGAGGGCAAAATCATCAACATTTATGTTAATATTCCCATCCAGCAGTGTTACTTTAAAGATATAGTGCTTTCAAAAGTGTTTTCAAGACGATCATTTTAAGAAATCATATTAAAAATGTTGACTGCACCCAGTCGGCCCTCAGGCAACCACAGTTGAGAATTAGCTGCACACATGCAGATGAATTTATGGCTATTCAGAAAGTCATAAATAGCTTCTCCGAAAAGCCATAAATAGCTAATAGTTCTGTTTGTGAACTAAGATGTCACTGACAAAACCCTTGATCTTTGTATAGGTCCTCAAGGCAACTGCACATTGTGTTGATCGATTCATCACTGTCCGAGTATCCTACCTGGAAATCTACAACGAGACCTTGTTTGACCTTCTGTCCACCATGACAAGCAGTGGCACTGGTGACGTGCAGATGGCTGTAGTGGACTGCCCACAGGGTATTTATGTGAAGGGCTTATCCATACATACAGTTAGCCACGAGGAAGATGCTCTAAATCTCCTATTTGAGGCAAGAAGAAACAAATATTGCACCTCATCTGATTGTTATGTTTACTGGCTTAGCTGAGGGAAGAGGCAGTAAAGCAGGAGGTGGGTGGTCAGGTCTGCTGGAGGGAGATCCAACCCTCTTTGTTGTCGTTATAGCGGGTGGAAGAACTGGTAACTCTTTGTGGCCTGTGTTCTTGCAAGGAAAATGTCCCTGGCATGGAGATTCTGGAAGATCCCCATGGTGAAACCCTGGTTTTAGTGTATGCCAGAGCAAGGCAAGTGATGGAAGAAATATATTAGGGCTGAGACCACAGAACGTAGCATTAGAGATTCCAGAAAGCACCAAAATACTTAAGGTAGCCACAGGGTATGCTGTTGTTTTAAAAGGCTTGTCTGCAATACAAGCCACCTCACCAGCCCCTTCAGCAGACCAAGATTCCAGACAGCCAGAAAGACTTGTTTTCGTTACCCTGGTTATCACACAGGGATGTCAGTGAGTGATTTGCACAGAGTACAAAGTGTAGGATATTTGGTGTCCTTTTAGAGCCATCAGCTGACCTGCAGTGGATTTCTTTCCCAAAAACACGCTGCCTGTCCTCAGTATGTTAATGCTCCAAGAGAAGATTCCTACTAGTGGCATCTTTGGCAGATAGTTTGGCATAGTCATGGCATGCGCGTAGTACTGTTAGGTAAGTTTTATAGCAGGGATGTTCACATGTTTAGCTTTGTGCAGGGAGCTTGCTTACTTACCTCTGCATCCTTCTTTTACCTGTGGATGCTTTAATTTGTAAGAAAGACATGAATAAACCATTGGTTCTGTATGCGGGAAGCATATTCTTACCAGGAACCATCTGGTGCCCTTAAAATCATTGGCTTGCCTCTCTTTGATGGGACTATGGTGTCCTAAGTTAGCCTCTGATTTGCAGAAGCTCCTGTTCTCCCTTTAAAGAGTAGAAGGATGATAACAGTACAGCTTAACTTGAGATCTGCTGACAGAAGAAGTGCAAGTGATGCCTGGGGATCCATTCAGGATGCAGAGATCATTTTCTTTCCTGCCTTGCCAGGCCTATCTGCACAGCTCTGTAACAGACTGGCAGTCCTAACAAGCAGTCACACCATCATTTCCAATGATTGTTTTGTTTTCCTGTAAATCATCATTGCAAGTTCATGGCTGTCATATGTTTGTGAGTTATCTATGACATTTAAGGCTTGGGGAGCGCTTTGGTTTTCCACTCATCAAGAAACTGAAACAGACAGGGAGGTATTGCCGCTGAAGAAGACTTGCCTGACTGTTCCTCAAAAAGCCACAGTTCTGTGCGCTGAGCCTTGAAAGTGGAAATGCAGATAATGTGGTCTCTGCTATAAGGCACTGTTACAGTAAACAGTGACCTTTACCAGCTGCGCTGTAATATACTGTAAGAATCTTATGAGTAAGAAAGTGAGACAAATATGATGAGCTCCTGTGCAGTCTGCTCTAACCAAGTTGTGTTACAGTCTCTCTGCAGAGTGAAGATTGAACTATTGTTTATTTGTGTGGATCTATAATTTCTCCTTTATTCTACCGGTGTATAAGTGTAAAAATACTATCCTCAATTCTGACTTCATTTGCAGGGTGAGACCAACAGAGTAATAGCAGAACATGCACTGAATAAAAATTCATCCAGATCCCACTGCATTTTTACTATCTATATTGAGGTAAGTGCTCCAGCAGTTTTTCTAGGGACTCAAATGGCTGATGGTCATTAAATGCCTATATTTTTTACTCTATTTTAGTTTTGTCCAATGTTAAGTACAGTTCACATTCTCTCTCCCCCCCAGTCTCATTTCAGAGTTTTCTCAGATGTCAAACGCATTACTTCAAAAATCAACTTAATAGATCTGGCAGGCTCAGAGAGACTGAGTAAGACTGGGGTAAGTCATGCAAGAAGTATTTGAGTCCGTGGTGAAGAGTCTGGTAATGAACATGGCGGAGGTGAAATTACAGGGTTTTCCCACAACAGAATTCAAGCTCATAATAAATAGGAGACTGTGACAAATCGTAAGTCACATTAACACATCAGAGAGTGCTTGGTTGCTTGTAGGTG
This sequence comes from Casuarius casuarius, assembly GCA_003342895.1. Taxonomy (NCBI): domain Eukaryota; kingdom Metazoa; phylum Chordata; class Aves; order Casuariiformes; family Casuariidae; genus Casuarius; species Casuarius casuarius. The sequence goes on from PTFA01000263.1 coordinate 661,376, forward strand.
CTGTATATTTTTTCCTAAGTTGTATGTGACTCCCATCCTCCACGTGCCTTCCAAGCTAACTCAGATTCAGTGTGTTCATCTGACACTATCATTTGTCAGCAAAGGAAATGGTCTGAGCAACCAACTGTGTTAAGACAAAGAACCTCTGATTTTTCTCTTTATTCCATGACTGACAGTGCAAGTCCTTAGTGGTACCTTCTAGTGGTAGTGTGCAAATTTTTGAGACCTTCCTACGACACTAGGGCTCAGCAACTGAAACCTTCACGAGTCCCATGTGACATTCTGTATTGATGAAAGTAGAAATCCCACCAGCCCTGTGACAAATACATAATTTCCCGTTTTTGAAGGGAAGACAGTGGTCCTGGTAGACTTTGGATGAAGAAACGAAGGTCTCTGAAAAGTTGTTTTCAAACTGTAAGGAGTTCTGAATTTACTGAATCTGAATTAGATCCTTATCTTCACAGTCAGGCAGAGTTGTACCCTCAGTGAGAAATGTGCTCTGTTTTGTGGTTCATCCAAAAACACACGTTGCGAAAGCTTTGCCTTTTGATCTCCATTACAGTCTGAAGGGCAGGTTCTGAAGGAAGCCACGTACATCAACAAGTCTCTGTCGTTCCTTGAGCAAATCATCATTGCCCTGGGTGATCCTAAGAGGGACCACATCCCCTTCCGGCAGAGCAAGCTCACTCACGTTCTCAAGGACTCGCTTGGTAAGGGCTTTGGATTAGACTAGCCCAGAGTGCACAGAAAATACTGTGGTTTCAACGAGCGCCTCAAGTCCTAATGCCCTTACAGTTAACACGTGGAACGAATCATTGTTCAAAGGATGTCTGTTTTTCCTCATGAAATGAAACAGCAGACACAAACACAGTACAAATGCCACGCTGATCAGGCCAATAGAGACACACTAAACTTTTCTCAGTTAGAATACTTAAAAAACTACCACCAACACCCCCCAGCATATTACAAGCCTTTTCAGATGGTCGTAGCATCGGGCTACAGATGATAAATCCAAAGCTGTGGTGCATCTGGAATCGAATGCTATTGGAATGCAGACAGGCAACATGTGGGTGGAGAAAGCACCTGAAGACAGGCTGCAGACAGTTGTGTGGGGTGACTGGAGTCATCAAAACTGAGAGTGAGAGCTGAGGTATTTCTAGTGCAAGTCTTGCATCGCTCTTAAGAAAGACAGTGATAAACTCCTGTCGGCTTCTCTGGTATTGGAATTAGGCCAAAGGCTTTTAAAATCCTCTGCTCTGATTTTAGGCTGTTTCAGGCTTTTACAGTTAGCATTGCTGTCTCCTTACTACATGATCACCAGATGAGAAACACATTTTACCTTTATTCTTAAGTCATTCTATGCCACTGTGTTTTTGTACCCATGGGACCTTTAGAGGGAAAGTTACAACGTAGTTGTGTTCTTTGTTGCATCTTTTCCTCTATTTTAGTCAATATATAATATTTTCCAGCAAAGGAAACAACAAAAACCAAATTATATTGCTTGCATCTTTGTTTTTTTTGTATCATTCCCAGGGGGAAACTGCAATACTGTCCTGGTGGCAAATATCTGTGGGGAAGCTGCACATGTAGAAGAGACTGTAAGTTGAACTGATTTCTACAGAATTTAAGTCTTGTTGCTCTTACTGTTGCAATTATGTTGGCCAAAACCAGATTTAAAGCATAGTCTCTGCAGGGCTATGGCAGGAGTCCCAGAGAAGCATCCTGTCTAATTCATCAGAAACACTTCAGAGACTTAGAATACAAACTGCTTTTTATAGTCTATTTTGTGATGCAAACAGTGGAGTAGTAGCCTGCTCTACTGAGAAATAAGAGCCTGGATTAGAACAGGCCCAAACAGCTAAGATCTAAGCACACTGGATACTGTTGTTTATTATTATTGGTTCAGCTTTAAAAATGTGTTTTGAATGGTGTATCACATAATTAAGTCAGTGGAATGGTAGCAGTTTACCTCAGAGCTGAGCTGGCTTTCAGCCAGTTTGGGATTCTGGCATCAGGAGAATCTGCTAACAGTGACTTCTTTTAAGCCATGAGATGATAAAGTTCTTGGAAGCCTCACTGTGTGAACCAGATCACCTTAACCACTTCTGTAACGTAGAGAAGGGAATCACCTTGCTGTTTGCCAAGGAAGAAGTTACACATAGCAAAAAAGTGTAAATACAGTCACCTGTTACCCAGTCGTCTTCAAGGCACGGTACTGTTCTTATCACCTGCTGCTTGGGTTCTCATATAATCTACAAAATAGGTGCAGTGCTTTGCATCAAGAGGAGGATTTTCAGGCTGGACTGGCTCACTCTCAAGATATCACAATTGCAGGAATTAGGCCTGAAAGCCATTGGTACGTGGTTCAGAATTATTGGGTGTAAGTATTATTTTGATCAGATATGGGAGTGATCATTTTTGAGATCACAGCCCTGTGACGCAAAGAGCTGTCACATGCATAACCAAAAAGACAAAAACATCATCTGAAGCTGACTAATCACATGGAAACAAATAAGCAGTAGAAGACACTCTTCTGGAATGAGAAATCCTTCAGTGCTCGCTGTCGTTAAATAGCTTTTGTATTTCTACCTAATAGCATAGGATATGAATAAATAGTGACAGATTATGCAAATTATATCCTTGCCAGTATCTCTTTCAATTACCTTAAAAAAAAATATATGTTTTTCAGTTGTCTTCTCTTCGTTTTGCTACCAGAATGAAATGGATCACAACAGAGCCAGTCATCAATGAGACGTGTGACGCAGGGGTATGTAAAGGAAGGGGATGGAAGAAGGTGTATTTTCTCATGTTCATTAATATTTAGGATAATGACCTTAAAAACCTGAGGGAGATACTGCAGTTTAATGAATTACAACTCCTCAGTCAAGCTGACACTTACTGGATTGAAGTGTATCATAAAACAAGACTAGTATTAAACTTTTTCCTTGGGATTTATTTGGAATTACCTTGGGTATGCTACAGGGTAGAGTCATACAGGTGGTCACATTTTTCCTGGCACGTGGTATTTCTTTCAACTGTGTGCCTGGGAGTCTGTACTTTTTCTTATAGGAATCGTCTCTTAACAGAGAGGTTATATTGTGGACCTCTCCCCTGATTTGTGGGCAAATCATGTCCAGTCGTATCTGCAGCCTCACACAGCATTATCCTTGCTGCTGCTGGTAACCTAACATTTTTGCCACAATTACAACGCTTGTTTAAGCAAGGAAATAAATTAAAGAAAGTGATTGTTGTATTTTAGATGTCTTGTGTGCACTTTCACAACTGAAACAAGGCAGACGGCAGCAAATGTCCTATGAAATACCGATAGCCCAAAGAGCGAGTTCAGTATTATCTAATCCATGACACACGTGGTGTGAGAGAGCCCTGCTGTATTTCATGCTCTGATTTCACTGGTAAGCAGAGAAACAACTGGGGAGTTTCCCCCAACAGTTTCCAGAAGAGGCTTGGAGCTGTGCGACAAACTCTCTTTTCCTCTTCAGTTCCCTTTCATGTGTGTTGAGATGTGTGGAGTGGAAAAGAGCAGCCAAAATGTATTTAAGGGAGTTACTGTGCTTTGATACTCAACAGGTCACTTAAAAGCAGCTCAGCGTCCAGTTTTCACTGAATCCCAAGGAGATTTGGGTACTTGCACCTTTTTGGAAGCTTATTCTAAATAGTGAATGCTTGAAGATATCCCAGATTATGGAGGAATTCAGTCACAAATACACTACAGGAGATTCTGGCCTTTATTAAAGTGAATGCCAGAACTCCTACTGAGTTCTACAGGGATGAGAGAGGAACCCTGCGTACTTTGCTTTCAAGATAATACCTCATAGTCCAGAATCTGATGGCCCCTAGGGTACCACATCAGGAAAGCATCAAATCAAGAAGCAGGTGACCCTTCTTTCGATGGCTTAGGCTGACTCTGCAGGCAGTAGATCCAGGACAGAACAGAAGCTGTCCTGTTGGAAGCTAATCAAAGGCAAAATGATTTCCAGACTCACCATTGTACTGATGCAAACCCGACAGCAAGTCCTGGGGGAGCTGGTGCACAGCCTTGATGTTATCTAGCAGCCAGTTTAATGCGGCCTTTCAGCAGTTCTTCTGCTAATAGCATTTGATCATTTGCTCACCTTTTTGTTTTCCTGCTAGTGGATGGTGAAGGCTTTGGAGAAGGAGATTGTTTTTCTGAAGCGGGAACTGGCCATGCATGACAGCTTGGTAAGGAATAGGCTGAGCCATCTTAGAAGAGATTTTGTTAAGGCTTTATCATGATCTTTGTTTAGCAGTAGGAACGGTGAAGTCATTGCCCAACATGCTTGTACTCTTCCCCTCTGCTTTCAGCACAGTCTTTTCAAGATCAGTCAAAGCTCTGAAAATCTCTTGCTGTTGAAACTGTTGTAGCTTCAGTCCCCATCTCCTGGAAAGGTGCCTTTCAGACTCGTGAAGCCCTTCCCTTTTTTGATTGAAAAGTGGAAAGGAATATCTACTTTCAGCATGGTCCTAAGTCCTGTGCCCTGCAACTCAGAGGATGAGAAGCCTCAAGCAGAAATTAAGCATAAGGCTTCCAGGGGCCCAGCAGAGAAATATCAGGCATTCACCAGACTAATAGTCGCTTACATTTTTATAATTTGCTCATACTCAATTTTCACTTTTTTTCCCTAGGTAAATCGTTCTTTGGTGCCTTATGACCCTCTGACTGAAATGCAGATAGCAGATATTAAGTCTCAAGTCCAAAAATACTTAGAAGGATCCATTGATGAAATCGATGTAAGTAGCTTTTTAGTAGAGAAGGGCTTACACACTGATTTCATCCAGTTTTGTTCCATGTCAGAGGGAATGAAAATGTCTTCTGAAGTAGCTGCTTTAACCTGAAAGGTGTTACAGAATTGTAGGCTTTTTTGACTTGTTAAGGAGACACTCTCTCCTGGTTTTCATCCCATTTTTGCCTTTTGGAAGCTTAAGAGGACTTTTCATCTGGCTTGAACTCCCCAAATTGCTTCATTTGGAGCCTTTTAAAAAAGTATTTTGCCTTGCCAGCGTGAAGCTAGATCTTTGTGAGATGTGTTCCCAAAGCATCCCTCAAAATATGTTCAGTCTCTTAGAGAGAGGTGTACGAGGGCAGGGTTTCTCAACTGGAAGCTACCTGTTGATCTGTCAGAGTATTCTCTCTTTAAAAGTCCCCTCGAAGTGAGCAGTGTATCCACCTCCAGTCTGACTCTCCGGGTGCAGGAAACAAGTACCTCTCTTCAAGTGTTGATATCTAATTGTTGGAAAGCATCTGACCGCAGCATAGAAATGCCTGCCTGTGTCTTCACTATATGCATCTCTTCTCCAGATAGTGAACATCAGGCAAGTCCAAGAGGTTTTTAAACAGTTCAAACTGCTTGTAAGGTAAGATATCCAGGCTTGATGCATTTCACCGTAAGGTTTAGAAATTCCGCCAAGCTTTTCTCTGTGATATTACACTTGCCGTGACATTGGTGAAGCATCATTATGAAATACAGGGAACAACTTGTAACTGAAAAATCAGTACAATTTTTGCTGTCTTTTTGACAAGAGGACTATTGCCTTTAGCCTTGCAGTGCTCATAAATCCTGTGCAAGGTCTGTTCGTGATTAGCCTCACTGGCTAATAAGTCTGCCCAGGAGATATACCATCACTGAGTGTATACTGTGCTTAGGATACCTAGGTATGGAGCAAATCTCCATTGTGCAAGGCATTCTACAAACACATCAAAAGAAAAATGAAACTCTGTAGGTTGAGATTATATGCCATGGTCTCAGCACACCAGCATCTAAATGTTATCAGATGTTTTCTGTAGGGATCATGGCAAAGGAAGGTCATAAATATGGAGGAGCATGAAAAGAAGGCTTTGTGGCTATTTCCAGGGAAGCTCTTCCTGGTGTGTGGTGCGGGATGGGAGAAAGTCTGAAAGTGCTGTTTGGAAAATGTCACCAATGGATGATGAAAGTTGTTTTTCAAGTTGAACGAGGAAAGGTAAAGAGCAGGCTAGGAAAAATCCTAAAAATGGGGACAAGCAGCTTCTATGTCATGAAACAGAGGAGAGCAAAGAAGAAGGGTATTACAGCAGCCGCCCGCCAACGTTTTGACTTGGAAAATGCCCTTTGCAGCAATGGCCTGGCTAGGCAGTAGAGATTGCTACTCCCAAGAGTGACATTGAGATATCATTGCAAAAAATCTGCCTGCCCTTGAGAAACTTGTTTGAACACAAGTGTCTGTGGTATGCCATCAGACTGGGCAGTCGTGCTCTACGGGAATCCAAATCCAAAATGGGTTTCTTGGTAACTGTCTTCACATTTTGCCTGATTTTTTTTTTTTAACTTAGGACTCCTTTTATTGGATTGAAATGGGTTTGGGTCTTTTTTAATTTGTAGATTAATTTGTAGATTTTTAATTTGTAGATTCCCTAACAGTTTTTGGCGTTCTGTAGTTTATTTAAGCCTACTGATAATGCTTCATTTGTTCCCTTTCAGTGAAAATAATATACAGTTTGAAAACCAATAGATTAAAGTAAGATTTGATCTTTCTGTGGCAGAACTGAATAGATGTGATATTATTTGATTTGGGCCATTAAAAGGTTAAGTACTTAAATAGCCATTATAAAGCTTCCATATCTAAGATGCCGAAAGGGACATCATGGAAAAAGAAAGGAAGAGGAAAATGGAAAAAGGTTAAAACAGATATTGTGAAGAATACAGGGAGGAAGGTGTGGGTGTATGGAAATGACATCACATGTAAAAGACGGCTTTCTTTGGAAATCTGGTAGGTTTACAGGTTTTGGCATATGGCATAGTCCTCCTTGAACACAATGCTGAGGGCCTTTTTCTCCCCTAGTCAACAGGAGCAGGAAGTGGAGGCCAGGTTACGAAGCAAGTATGCTCTGATAGACAAAAATGACTTTGCTGCGGTTGCTGCTGCTCAAAAGGTAATGCCTGGCGTTTGAGCCCTGCCCAGAATCCATCTCAGATTTGGCTGCTTGAGGTACCCCACTGAAATGTAAAGATCAGAAACATTAATGTGATGGGCATGTCAAAGAGCCTGCACAGAGCAGAGCTGCACCAGTTAACAAAGCAACATCCGTTCATGTCAGCAGAGAACTTGGCCCACTCCCTAAGGAGAATAATTTATTAAATAGGAATGAGGAAAATATAAACTAATATAAGAAGGTGACTTCTCTGTCAATCAGTCAATTGTAGAAGGCAGGGTCAGATCACCTACCTCTGTTGAGGTCTTCCTTATAGTTTCTGGAGCAAAGTAAACGTGTTGTATGTAAACCTTAAAGTCACATATGAATTCATGCCTATAGTTTATAATGTATTTTTCATTACTCATTTCAATTTGTGAAGTATTTTATCTCCAAGTTGGTCATTTCCTTGCCTTGGTTTTACCCAATAAGGTGCGTAAAATAATTATCTGCTACGCAGAGTCATATACTTGCCCTAGGGCTTAACTGAAGATGCTTTGAAATTTTTGGAAGAAAGACACAAGGGAAAAACAAAATATTTGTAGAACAGAAAAACACGTGGTCTCTAACAGGCCTATTCAAATCTTTAAATAAAGCTGAACTGGAAAACAAACCTAAAACCTGAATTAAGCAGATTTCAGTGCTGAATGTCCCCTTTGGTTACATAGTTGAGGCAATAATAGAAATAGTATTGAGAAATGTAATTCTCTTGCGTATCCCCCTTCACTAAATGGAGACTTCTGAGGATGCTTTTCCATCGCCACCATTACCGATGCCATGATGGAGTAAGAGTTTGCTGATAGTGTTATGTTCTGGGACATTACCAGTAAAACACCAAGAATACTATCAGAATTAGCAGAAGTTTGGGGAGGAATTTACAATGAAAGCTTCAGCTTATTTCTGTGATATTAGACCCAAGTTATACCCACCCTGAGTGGCTGAAACATTCAGCATAAGAATTTCAGGGTAACTTTGGCCCTGGTTTTAATGTTCACTTCATTTTTAAGAGATGTGTTTCCCTGAAATGCTTGGTGGTGAGCACAGATTTCCAGAATACATTGTGCAGCAGGATGGAATAGCTGCTAATGCTGCCCAGTTCATGTGTTATTTCTTCCTGTTTCCAGGCGGGCCTAGTTGATGTGGATGGCCATATGGTGGAGGAAATGGATGGGCAGGATTTGGGGACTGGAGCTGCTCCTTTTTCCTCCAAACACGGTGGGAAGAAGACGAAACCCAGGAAAACCAAAGAGCAGGGCAGGTGAGTTAAGTGGTCCTTTTTTCTGATAGCGTGTCGTCACGCAGACCGATTCTGGCCAAGGTGTGAAGGGCAGCCCATGGAGGACGGCAGAAATGAAGCTGTCCTCATAGGTGTATCAAAGTTTTGTGTTTCCTCAAGGATGTCATTCCAGCATAGTTTTGTGTCTGTGATCCTCATGGCCACCAAGCCGCACCATCAAGAATACATCAGGGCAATGTGTGTGGCCAGCAGACACAGCCTGGGGCAGGGTAGAAGTCTGTTAAGGGGAATATCTAGTGCAAAGGGTTAGTCTGTGCACCTGTGTGTCTGTTGTGGAGGAGTCACGACTGCGGAGCACTGTGCAGGAGGTGTGCTGCAGACCCGGAGGCAGACAGGCTTCGAGCTGAACAGCTTGCAGCTGGCACAGACAGGGTTGGCCCGTGATGAGGGGAGGGGAGGTGAACACTCAGCCGGGGGAACAGTCCTGTGATGGCGTCAGATGACGTGGTAAACCTTCAGTCCTTCTTTAAGCTTATTAGGTAGAAGGAGATCTGCTAAGTGGAAAGGGAAGAAGGGACAGTGAGCAGAGGGAGAAGATAAGGAGAGAAGCTTAGAAGAGATTGTGAGGGGGAAGGGAGAACAAGCAGTCGGTACAGGGCAGAAAAAGATCCTTCAAACTGTAGAAGTCTGGCATCTTCTACAGCTACTTCTGTGGCCTAGTGCATCTGTGTGGTTCCTCCCTGACCTTCCCCACAAGACCGTGGGTTAGAGAGGAGAGGCTCTAGTGTCCATGGGGGCTCCCCCGTGCAGTTCTTGGTTTGGAGGGATGGAACAAGATGTGGCGAGCACTTTCCTGTATCTCTCTGAAGTCAGGCTGACTGTCCCTTGCAAACTGGGCTGGTGTTGTTCATGGGGGAGAGCTGAGGGGGAAGAAAAGAGAGTCTCACTTAATTCTGACGTGGGGTTAGATCAAATCCTAAGGGATTCTGTTTGTAGTCCGTTCTGAAGGCAAATAGGGATCTGTTGTCTGCTGACGTGTGCCCCAAACAGACACTTGTGTCCTGGCACTCCAGCTGGTGTGCCCCAGAGCAGACAGAGTGTGACTGTTGTCCCTGTGAGTCTTCACAAGAAAGCTGGTCCTGCCTATGTTGTATTCTATAGTATTTGCTAGTTAAGTCAGTCTTTTAGTTTAGGAATCAAGGATTCATGAAAATAAGGCCCAGAGTCTGATCTCATTCCTTGTCAATAGACATTTCACCCTAAACTTTGGCAGATGCAATGTCAGACTGCTAGATTTTTAATCAGCAAAGCTAGCACCTGCAGCATGTTTTGGTTCCAATTTCGTATTATATCAGTAAATTAATCTGGTTCCTCTTATTCGCCCTGTCAGGAAGGAAGGAATTGGGACCTCTCCTCCTGGGAAAGAGCTGGATGCTCTTCTACAGTCAAAAAGTCAGGTAATAACTTCCACCAAGGACTTGGATGTGAAAGAGGGAGCAAGGAACCAGGATGCAGCAAATATTGATACACAGCCCTCAAAGCCAGCCCCTGTGAGGGATTCCCAGCAGCCCAGGTAAGCTTTGCCTGTAAGGGAGTACTTCCCATTCACCAGGAGTTGATCTGGATCTGAGTGATTGTGTTGTGTCCCCCTATGTAACTACCTGCTTCAAAGTAAAGCGGGAGAGATTTAGAGATCTTCACTGCTTGGTGTAGGATTTTTGTTGTTGTCGTTGTAGGATAGCGGTATTCATATGGGCACCCTGTCTACCTAAGTATGTTGGTGGCAGTCATCTTCATCTGCTTTGAGCTCTGCCCTGACCAGTTCTCTGTTTAAGTGTGAAGCCTCTGTTGATCTAGAGTCACTGACTTGTTTAAACACTGGCAGATGATTTCTCTCTCTCTCTCACTCTCTCTCTATTCTAAAGCAAATGTCTCCCTAGCATACCTGCAGGATTTTCCTTCTGCCACTGAGCTATGCCAATTGATTATGTTTCCAGCTGGTCCTGTAGGGAAATTGTAGCAATCTTCACCCTTTGTGCAGAAGCAAAAGTGTAGCGAGACCTCATGTTCAGCCCTAAAACCCAAGACTCTCATGAAGAGGGGTCAATAGCTGCACAAGATCATGGCAGGAAGTACTGTATCAAAACAGAAGAGTGAAACATGGCCAAAAATCCAGCAAAGTGGCAGTCACTTGCTTGTACTACAGAGAGAATTTAGCACAGGAAGGCAGCGCTGAATTGCATTTCATTCTGGACAGGGTTGATGAGGTAGAAAATGCTAAAGATATAAAGATTGACGCTCTTTCCAGGAGGATATGCTCAACAGCGTGAAGCTGTTCAACTCACAGGAGCTTAGCAAGGAGCCCACAAAACCAACCTGGACACCCCGTTCTCCATCACACATCAGCAACCATCTTCTGTTGCTTCCAAGTGACAGCTCAGGAAAAATTATGAACACCTCTGTTGCTGGTGTTGTAGGCGACGTGTCCTTGCTTGCTCCTGCAGCCCTGAGGGAGCACTGCAAGATGAAGCTGTCCCAGGAGAAGTGTCTTGTGAAGCCCCTTAACAAGTTATTGTGTTCCTCCATGCCCTCTAAAAACATTTTAGTGTTGTCTGGTAGCTGGCTGAGTAAGGCACAACCCAGACTGCTTAGCAGCCCAGTAGTTGGCTGTCAAAGCTGCAGCTGTGGCAATCTGCCCAGTGGTCACCGTGTACACTGCTTTGGCAGCAGCGTGGCACGGAGAGCAGTCTCATGCAGCCTTCGGGGAGTTTGAAAGTGCCCGTCAGAAGTCAATCAAGGGAATGCTGGAGGTAGAGTTTTGCTTTGAGGAACACGGAGACTTCTAGCTACCTTCTGCTGTCAGATCCCCTGCACTCCCAGGAGCAATGTTACACAGCACAGAGCAGTCTATCAAAGTGTGGCATTCCTGCCACAGTGCTGAGGGTCTCCTGCGAGACCATCTCCTTTCACCGGGCGTGGTTTGTGGTGAAGTGAGGGGCACGTTTGCATCAAAGCCATTTCATAGAAAAATCAAGACTGACACGTGCCACTTTGAAATAGGCAAGTCTTAAAGGCCATGGGTGGCAGCACTGTAAAGCCCAGCAACGCACACAGCTGTGGGGTTTGGTTGGCAGAGGTCACTCGTCTGTGCTGGGAACCCAGTGAGGAAAAGGCAAAGGCATTTGTGTTCAGCACCAGGGAAGCACAGTGTTAATTATCTTTCTGAAGATTCAGACCTTTAAATCTCCAGTTTCCAGGAAAGACTCAGTTCTGAGGCATCTCCTAGGGAACTTGATTTCTGCATAAATAACTCTGGGAATAGTATGGCTGGGGCGGGGAAGGGGCATGAAGGTTGGCATAGAGACGGTACCAGGATGCAGCTAGCACAGCGAGATCCTCAAAGGGCCCATTGAAATATCATCCACAACCTCAGCTGTGACTGCTCCCATGGACTGTGTCATGCTGCACGCTAGAACAAACCCTATGTCCATGTCTGTCTTCTTCTTTGAACTTGGTTGCAGCTCCCCTCCATCCAAGCCGGTGGCATTTGAGCAATTTAAGAAGGAGTGTGGCAGTGAGATCAACCGGATCTTTAAAGAGAACAAAAGCATCCTCCTCGCCAGAAGGAAGAGAAGCAGTACAGTAGCGCAGAGGCTCAACCTGATCAAGCGTGAGATGGAGGGCATCAAGGAGGCTCTGGGGGCTCAGAGGCAGGAGCGGTGGCAGCAGGGTAAGTGGCAGTGGGGAGACTGGCCAGCAAGAGTCTGACGGAAGAGGGGAGCCCCTGCTCTCTTTGGCTCTTGAGCAGGTCTGGTGGTGGGACCGCTACGTGCCACCACTGCTGCTTGCCAGGGCAGTGGGGCAGCCGGTGCTTTATGCCCCAGCTCTGCGCCTGCCCTTGCGGTTTGCCACCTGATTCCTCCATCTGAGTCCTCCGCACTCCGGTCTCGCAGACTCCTGCTGCTCAAGCTTTGCGCTAGCGGAGTGGGCTGCAGTCAGACTGATGCCTCACCCCACACTTCTGATATTGCACCTCCTGCAATTTGAATTGATTCATCTAGTTTAGGGTCTGGCTTATGAGAGCCAAAACCCCAAACTGCAAGGTACTACAGCAAGAGATGGGTAAGTGTCGTGCTTCTTTCCTGCGTCAAGATGTTTGTGAGGTGGGATATGCCTGGATGAGACTCGGAAGCGTCTTATGCCTCACGCTCCCTGCAGCAGGACTCCCGACAATCAGTGTGACTGCGTTCTGCACAGGAGTGGAGAAGAAACACAGGCTTTGGGAAAAATCCGCAACAAGTGACTTTAATACAAGAGTGCTCTGGAGCACTCTGCATGTGACAGTAGGAAATACCAGTGGTGGCGTTCCTTGGATGCAGAAAGGGCAGCAAAACCACTCAATTCTGTGAAACTATAGCCTAAACTATTTCCAGGCGATGAGCAGGGAGTAAGAGGGAATGAGAGAGAAAGTGAATATTGGAAAGCAAGCTGCCCTGACTAGTGAACGTAGAGGGGAGACCTTAGTGACTGGGACCATGCAGATGCTCTTGCTTTCTGAGGTGCTTTCTGCTCCCTCAGCCATCCCAGTGGAGCCACACTGGTGGCATAAGTATGAGTCTCAGTATCCTAGGGGCTGAGAATCAGACCCAGCATGAACGCTGCTCTACTGGTTTTTATTTCTCTTCCTATGGAGAGACTTTTATGACCACCCTTTATAAGTGGCCTCTTCCCACAGGGTCCACTCCTGCAAGGTGCAAAGCTCTTTTGGCTAGATAACGAGCAATGTCAGCTTGAATCCGTATCAAAGGGAGGGTGTTTGTCTTTTCGTAGGACCGTTGCTTGCTTTGCTCTTTATGATGACATCTACCAGCTGGTGCTTTATTGTGGATGCTGGAAACCACAGGAATGAGCTGATTTGAGGGAAACCAAGCGGTGTTTATCGTAGGGAAGCAGCATTGGCTTCACGGTCTCCAAAGGGCTGACCAGCCTGTCTCAAAGACCCTTACCTTGACGGTCCAGTCCTGGCCCAGGGACTTTTGAGAGCTTGGCAGCAGGAGCCGTGAAAGCCCTAAGTGATACCCTCCAGCAGGCTGTTGCGTGGGTGTCTTTCTGGGGAGTCCAGTCTATCTTTATCTGCACATGTCCCAGTTCAGGGAGGACTGATGTCTGAGCCGGTTCAGGAGTTCAGCAGTGATTTCTGCCCCACACCACTGCAACACTGTATTTGTAGAGAGCGTGTCTAAGGAAATGTCAATTGTGTGGTTAACCTCAGTATAACTGGGTAACTACTGTGCGGTTCGAAGTATAATGACTGTTCTTTGGCCCTCTCTACCCTCATGAGAAACCTTCGTTTCCTTCTCTTACCCTCCAGGAGAGTACGTTGATGAGAAAGGACAGATCATAATTGATGAGGAGGAGTTTCTACTCATTATGAAGCTTAAGGACTTGAAGAAAGAGTACAGGTCTGATTATGCCGAACTTCAGGACCTGAAGGCAGAAATCCAGTACTGCCAGCATCTGGTGGACCAGTGCCGGAACAAACTCGTCTCAGGTACTGACTCACCAGGGCACTTTCTGAACGGCATCCAGTTTCTCTAGGGTGCTTGACAGCAGCTCCGTACTTAGGCACTTTCAGACATGCTGTGTAAAACCTCTATTATAAACCCCGTCATTCTCTGTTATGATTTTTTCTTGTTGCGTCACAGACCTGTTTTTTATTGATGCTTTCTTTTTTTTTTGACATGACACTGAATTGCTGCAGATTCTCTCACAGGCGATGACACACTGCTCCTTGATCAGGCCGCTAGATGCACCTAGCAACACTGTGGAGTAAAAGCCTTTCACAGTGAAGTTTGACTTAAAGTGGCCCTTGTTCTCAGCCTTGGTTTTATTTAATAAAGGTGATGGCTAAGGGCCAGGGCTTCAGCTCTGGGCTGCAGATGTCTCTTCCGTATCAAAGCCCCTGCGAGAGGAGCTTTACTCAGGTTCTAGCGTTTCGGCGAGGATGCCCGGGCAGGAAGGAGGGGTTGGTCATTTTAGGCTGTTCTTCAGGAGTGCGGCCCTCGTGGGGATGGGTGACACCTCGGCTCAGAGCGACACACGGTGCACTCCATCGCCGGCCGCGCGGTCTGCGGTAACAGGAACGTGGTCCTGGCATATCCCTGGATTTGTCCTGTACGATGGAAGACCGTAGATGTATAAATCGCAGACTCTGCGTTTAACTTTCTTTACTCTTCCCACGACATAAGGCAGATGCATTCTTGGGGTCGTTCCTGGGAAATACCGGCTTCTTCGGCGGTTTTGGTCTCGGGCTGCGGCTCAGCGGGGAAGCGTGCCAGAGGAATGGAGCGGAGCACAGCTACTTCGCCGGGGCCCTGGGAAATGCCCTGTATTAATAAGAGCATACATTGCCGCGGCACCTGTTGTGTGTTATCACTGGCTATTATGGGATGGAAAGCGGCTGGGCTCCTGTAGCATTTGGAGCTGAAATCTGACCCCCAAATGTGCTGACTGCTCAGAGCTGCTGCCTCCGGGTTCCTGAGCGGTGGCCTGGACGTGCGGTGGCAGAGGATGCCTGTGCGTGCCGGGGACGCAGGAGCAGTGCCATCTCGTGGCCAGCCATCCCTCCGGCTGCTCAAGCCCAGGGGACTGTCCCCAGGGCCAGGCCTGCTCCTAGCCACCTCCCAGGCAGCAAGGACAGGCTGCAGCCCGACTCAGCGCGGCCCACGGCAGCTGACGGTGCCCTCTGCTTTTTAACTAACTACTCTAATAGTTTGAAACGTAGAGCTGGGGGAGAGCTGCGGCCCTGTCTGATTGCTGGGCAGGGAGCCAGCAGAAGCCCACCCTCGTCTCTTTGATCATTACAGCCCTGTTTACTGTCCTCTGCTTTGCTTGCAGAGTTTGAGATCTGGTACAACGAGTCCTTCCTTATCCCCAAGGATGTGCAGGATACTCTGAAGCCTGGGGGCAACATCAGACCTGGAATGATTCCCATAAACAGAGTCATGTGCCTGGTGAGTTGTCCTGGCAGCTCTGCTTGTTCTCCTTGGTAGCCACATGTTGCATGGTGATGAGGGCACAACTAAGCCCGTGGGAGGAGGAGGGCATGGTAACTCGGCCCCCTTCTCTAAACAGAGTGGCTGGCTTTGAAATGCTATCTGATATGATGCAGAGAGCAACTATCTGAAGATGCATCTTGCTTTCAGATTAGCTTTACCATTAAGAGGCTAAAATAGGACAGAGTGGTTGAAGTACCCAGTCATCTGCCGACTATCAGTAATCAGGCACTCTGCCAGGAGTGCAGGGGATAGTTGGGAGACTTGTTTCCAGTCTGTGTGATCTGTAATGTTTACAACTAAACTATTGTGTTCCGTGCCGTGGCAACTGGTGCTTAGCCAGCCCTCTGTTTAGAAACTATCACTTTGGGGTATCCGGGATCTTTTGTCATTCCTGACAAAGGGCATTTCTCTGAAGCCTCTTATTTACCAGACTTGTTCTTTGCATTATTCTCCTCTGAAGTCATTCCAGGTTTTGTCCTTTACTGTTAAATGTCAGGCTCAAAACCTTAATGCTGTTTGATAGGGACGTGGGGCCAGTGCTTCACACTCCCGATGACATGATGAGGTGATGCACGGCAAGGAGGGAGATCCCACCCTGGCTGCAAGGGGGAATTAGTCCTTTGTTTGCACTGATAATGTATTTGCCTTATTGCTGCTTAACCCCTGCAGATCCCTCAGAACAGCTTGTGGGGACAGATCACAGGTCCATGTCCCCCAGAAGCCCGTCCCCACCAGGGGCCAGCAGCAGATGCTTGGGAAGGAGCACATATAAGTAGGGTCTGAGCAGTGTCATTCCTTCCCGAAATCTACGGTCCCATTTCTAGCCAAGTTGGAGGGATAGGATGGCTTTAGCTCTTTCGAAGGAAAGCTGAAAAGGAGTTTGTTTGTCTCCAGATGTCTGATTATTTTGACTGTAAATCTCAGGGTTAAGCATTTTCTTTATTCCTTTCTAGAAAGGTATGTAAAGAGTTTTAAAGCTGATCATAGACAGGTTCTACCCTCCTACTACTGAATTAGCTCCCTTGAGAGTATAAATAACAGATATTAGGTGAGAAAAAATGTAGTAAGTTTGCTTTTAAACAGAATGTTTTGATATATCAGACTGCGAAAGATTTCAGAAACAGACTCTTTACAGGAAAGAGGAAAGGAAAAAAAAACCCCTTTGGGTAATGTGGTGGGCCTAATGAAGTCAACAAACTCTGACTGAGCACATTGGTCCAGGATGTCACTCTTTGGGGACACAAGGAAATCCATCACTAGTCACTTTTACTAAACCAAGTTACTCACTGTATTCACAGAAACTCCCTTAATGGTTTCCAGCCCTGGATTTCTTGTCATCGCATCAATTATAGCCCAAAAGATGAATGAAACATGCCTGTTAGCAATGCTTTGCAGCTGTGTCAGGCTGTCGATGTTACAAGGAGAAATCCCGAGGAAGAGGATGAACACGGTCCTTTGTGTGTTGCTCAGTGCTGGCTGCTTCTCTGCCCTGGGCAATGCCCTGTGGCTTCCCAGCCAGCACCGCTGGCCGGGCTGAGCCCCACGCTGTCTCTGGCAGGCACCACCTGGTCTTTCACTGCAGGTGTTTTTTCCTATTTTGAACCATTTTGCCCTTTTCCAGACGGACTCTTTATTTACTATTCTAACCCGTTTCTCCATTATCAGTCTTTTACTATTGGCTTGTTCGCTTTGGCAATCAGCCTTTTACCGCCCCAAAATTGTACCCGCCTTCTCCAGGCTACCCATGAAGAGTCGCAGAAGGTGACCTATCTGCTAGAGGTACCTTGAAATCTGGCATGCAAACATTATACACAGAATGGCATCTTAAAAAACGGTATTTCCATTCAAACCAGACTCCTCTTCGGTGTGCTCACACCTTCCAGCTGTTCCCCGGGGAAGGGTGGGCACGGAGGGCACCCGTGGGAGAACAGGCAGCTTAGACTTTTTCATGCTGTGAGGATTCCTGCGGCAGATCCTCGGTGATCAATGTGGCAAATGGGATCCGTCGACCGTGATGTCTCAACGAGTCCTTTTGCTGTTCGTATGCAATGGTTTCTGTCTTCTTCCTGGCAGGAGGAAGATGTGCAGGACAGGTTTGAGCGGATGCAGGAAGCAACGCTGCCAGCCTGTCCGGATTCGGTCTCGTTCTACAACGCGAAAATGAAGGCTGATCAAAAGGTAATCGCAGCTGGGCCCAGCTCCGCGCAGCCCTGCGGAAGGGCAATTCTGTGCCTTGCTCCTCCGTGGGGGGTAGGACTCTTCCAGACCTGACGCAGTTTTGGCCGTAGCCTTTTGAGAGATGCTAGTTTAGTCCTGCAGCACAACTAAGCTCTTTGAAATGTGGTTCGCTTCTGTGTTTAAAATTAGGCACATAAGACTGCGAGGGCCAGGCAGGGTCACAGAGTCCAGGCTCTCCTATCGCAGGTCCAAGTTACAAATTTGTCCCTTCAGAAGTTCTCCTGGCTCCAGGCGGTGCTCGCTGTGCCGCCTGACCTCTGAGCAAAAGTGGACTTTACAGATTAAAAGAGCCAGATTGTGAGCTGCTGCGCGGGGGATCCACCTCGCTGGTGCTGCCGAAAGCACCCTGCTTAGCACCAGCTGAAGCTCCGGCTGATGCAGAGGCTCCATCCCATGCCAGGCCTATGCTAAAAACTAGTCTTGGCACTTCTCACTTGCCCTTCCTTCCTGGCAAGGGTTCATAAAATATCACTGAGGCCCTGAGCTTTGCAGGGCTTCAGAAAGATTGGGTGTTAATGCGAGTGACAGGGCTGCACAGTTATATCATTAGGCAATTTAAAGGAAACATCTCAAAACCAGCCCTTCAGCGCTCGGGGCGAGCAGAATTTCCCAGGCGGAGCTTGGAGGGTGGCTCGTGCCTTCCTCCGAGCCTGCGGGGAGCTGCTAGCGGTCAAGTGATGCTGGTGTGATGGGGCTGTGCCCCTGTGGTGCTCACTGGGGCAGCTCTTCCCAACACGGGAAAGCTGGGAAGGTGATTTATTTTGGCAGGCAAAGCGCCTTTTCTGGTGAGCATTCTGCTCTGAAAGCAGAGGTCGCATCAATAATTACGCTTTTGTTTCTCGTTGTCAGCACACGTACACGAGAACTATGTTATCCCTCGAGCAAATGCGCAAGAAACCTGGGCTCATCACCGCTACCATGAAGAACAAACCGCTGTCATTTCTGCACGTCTCGTAGCAGATACGGCTCAGCCTGGAACCCGGCATTCAATGCAAGTGGGATGAGCAGCGTGACCTCGGAGTGTCCCACGTGTATTTTCACAGTAGATTTATCAAAAATAAACGCCAGCCGAAACAAAACCTTGCTTTTGTACAGCTAGACTGAGAGTTATGGCTGATCAAAACAGTTGTTTAGAGCGGAAGCAAGCTAGCGAGTTTAAATAAAAGCACTTGTTTCTGAGTGTTTCTGGAAAAATGCAGATGCGTCACGGACTTGCGCCTTCCTGACGCTGGAGGCCAAGCCCTCCTCAGCTCGCTCTGCTCTTGGCAACTCAAGAATATCGGGTCGCATCTTTGCTAGTTGATGCTCTTGGGCTGGATTTTGAGAAGCCAAATCTCCCCTCTGGGTGAGAGCCCCTTCCTCCTGTATCCTTCGGATCCAAGTGATCCCAGGGAGTAAAAGGGGCCCTGCTGCCCCACGGCGCGGCCCGGAGAGAGGGGCCCTGGGAGATGCGCTCACCGGAGAGGCAGGAACGCGTTTCTATCAGCTGCCCAGCGTTACGTATCGCAGTGTTAATCTGTGGTAGACTCAATAGCACAGCCTCAACAAGAGACCAGGTCAGCGCTTGCCCGGCGTTTTCCGGGAAGGTGATTCGGACCCACATCGCGGTGCCCAGCAGCTGGAAAGCACCAGAGCAGCTACTGCTGCTTCAACGGGCTGCTGTGGTCCTCACCCACGGAGCGGAGATCTGGTCGCACGTGGGATGAGATGATCCCACTCCGGTGGTATGAGCACGGGACAGCACGGTCCGTAGGAGCCGGGTATTTGTTCTTCCTCCTCCTCTGGCCTATTTTCACGCTGGGCAGAGGGTGTTATTGCTGGCGGTACCATCGCCCTCCCGCTCCAGCTTTGGGGTGATGGATGCCTGGGTGGCAAGTGCCAGCGGTCTCATCTGCTTTTAGGGATCACTGCAGGCAGAAGTCCTTTCTTTGCAGCTCCAGCAGGTCCTGGAGCCCCGAGAGCTCTCAAAATTACTTGGAGAGTTGGAAGAATAACGCCGAAAGATGCAAAGCGAGGCCAAGGGATGGCCGAGGCGCCGCGACACGCAGCCGCCAAGCGAGCAAACCGCATCGCCCACGCTCTGCGTGCCTTGAATTTCCTCTCCTAACTTACCGTGACTCTCCGGCGCGGAGAGGAGTTGCCCCTGATTTATGGGAGCACACATGGGAAGGGAGTCCAGCGCTTCTTTTTAGAAAAAGCCCCCCCAAAGCCCTGCCAGCCCGTTGCTAGACCCGGAGGCAAAGGATTTCGGCTCTTCCCGGAGCTGCGGGGTGAAGCCGGCGCCCGCAGGGCTGCCGCCCCGCTGCTCCAGCTCGTCCAGCACTTCCTCCCCAAATCCCCAATCCCCAAACGATGGGGGGGGCATTGGGTTTGCCTGCGCGGTGGGCACGGGAAGGAGCCTCTTTTTGCGTTTCGAACCTTTTTGGGTTGATTCTCGATGTCTATCTGCCTGCCTGCTCCTCGCGGCGCCGTCCCGCCCACACGGACCCTCGAAATCAGCCTTTTATTACAACAATTTATTTCCAAGGTGCTGGAAATTCAAGCCGGGCTCAATTTCAGCCTCCTGCCCGGGAAAAGCCTCCTCCCGAGGGATCTCAGCCATCCTGCAGCATCTGCCTTCCTCCGCCCACCTCTCCCTCTCCTCTCCTCCTCCGGGGCCTCGAATGCAGCCCCCAAATTCTCTGCTGCGCCCAGGACTCGCTGCGGTGCCCATCGCACCCGACACTCATTTCCCAGTGCCTGTTTTGATCTCTTATTTTTTTACTCCCCGAATGTTTTAAGGCTTCAGCCCAGCCTTCCGCGTGGCAACGTCCCGCCTGCCTTGCTGTCAGCGCGTGCACCTGCCCGAAAGCAGCACAGCTATAGAAACTTTTTAAAGTTTCTTATATTATTTTAGCAAGTTATATTATTCCATTGCCATTTTTCTTCTTGGGCGCCTCGAATTTAGCAGTATCCTAAGAATTGAAAAGTTTCGTACTTGAGCCCCAGAAGCTCGAGACGAGTCCTGGGGGGCTTCGGGTGCCAGCAAGTTTGAGAAGATTTAAGAAGTCGGTGATGATCCTGGTCAACGTGAGCTTGGATTATGCGAATAAAATAACCTTTCAAAGCGCCAAAATATTTTTTTAGCGCTCTTTGGGCACGATGGGGGTCCCCGGGGGTCCCGAGGAGGGTGCTGGTGTCCCAGGACTGAGGTCCCAGTGGAGGTCCTGGTGTCCTGGTGCTGGGTGCGGGTCCTGAGGATGCCGAGGTCCCAGTGCTGGTGGGGTCCTGGGGGTGCTGGTGTCCCAGGACCAGGTGCCTGGTGGGGTCCTGGGATGCCGGTGTCCCGGTGCTGGGTGCCCCACTGGGTGCCAGTGGGTAATCCAGGGAGGTCCCGGGTGCTGGTGGCCCAGGCCAGGTGCCTGGTGGGGTCCCAGGGGTGCTGAGGTCCCAGTGGAGGTCCTGGAGATGCCGAGGTCCTGGTGCTGGTGGGGGTCCCAATGCTGGGTGCTCTATGGGGTCCTGAGGGTGCTGGTGTCTGGGGCTGGGTGCCTGGGGGAGGGAGGGGGTCCTGGAGCCCAGGGGGGTCCCGAGGGTGCCGGTGTCCCAGGACCCAGTGCGGGTCCCAGATCCGGCTGCCCCAGGGGGTCCCGGTGCCAGTACCCGGGGCGGATCCCGGGAGGGGTCCCAGTGCTGGGGGTCCTGGGGGGTCCCGGTGTC
>PTFA01000263.1:684330-697887 GCA_003342895.1 Casuarius casuarius
GAGGGCGCTGCGGACGTGTCCCGGCTTTCCCCGGGGGGGCCATTTTTCCGCACTTTTAGCACTATTTTCCTCCCCCCCCCCCTCCTCCCCCTCGCGGAGGGCTGGACGCGAGCTGCTGCCTTGGGGGGCTCCTTCCCCCCCACCCCGGGGCCCCGTCCCCGGGGGCCGCGCCGAGGCCCACCCGGAGCCGCGGGAGGAAGGAGCCGCCGGAGCAGGGGCAGAGCCGCCCTGAGGCCCGGGGATCCCTGGTTTTTCCCCTCTCCCGGGGGCTTTGCCCACCCTGCCCGACCCGCCGGGCTGCCGGCTTTATCACCGCCTCGGAGGAAGCGATTACGTACCCGTTAGCCTGATATTTTTAATATTATTATTATTTTTTAATACTCCACCAGTCGTTGGTTCTCAATGATATGTTTTGCCTTTGTAGACTTGCTCTGTTCCCGCAGGATTCGGGCGCTCCGTAAACTTTGCGCGTGCGGCACCGCCGAAGCGCGGCCCGCTGCGGGCTGGAAGGAGCCCGGCGCCCGCGTGCCGCCCCGGATGGGAGCCCGCGCCGAAAACGGCCTGTTTTGGGCCGGGACAGCGGGGAGGACCTCTCGAGCGAAGCGCCGTGGGTTCCCAACGGGGCTGCCTTGGCCTGGCCATACCTTACTTGCTAACCGGAGGGGGCTCCGGTGGGCCCCGCTGGCCGGCCCGGAGCTGAGCCCCGTCCACCTCGGCCTTGGAGGTCCTCACGCGGTTGAGGAAGGCCCTGGTCACCTCCTTGACCTACCTCTGCGTCCCAAATCTGGGCAGATCTCGCTAGGCGAGACGTATCGCCCCGCTGGGTCCGTTGCTTTGGGATGACTCTACTGCCAGACCAAAAAGTTTTAGTCTCATTTAGGTATTTTGCGTTTTAGGCTGATTTAAAGTGCAGTGAGCCTTGTCTCTAGGGGCTGGAGCAACGTGTGACACCGGGTAGCAAAATAAGCGCGTCGTATTAAGCTTAGAGTTTAGAAGCGTATTGATTATCTAACTCCAGTGCTTGTTGTTTAAAAAAACTCTCCGAGTGTCGCAATCCTGATTGGTTTGAAGAAACCAGAGTGATTTGTCTGACAAACTTCCTCGGTTCGGAGCTTTCTTAGTGTGTTCGCTCGGGGTGGGACTTTGAAGGCCATCGGGAGGCGTTTTTGGATATTTTTAGGCACCTTGATCCATGCGCCCTGTCTCGGAGCCCGGTGGTTTGTACATCTGAGCAATGTTTGTCGCTTCATTAAAGCAAGCGTTGCCCCTTAGTTAGGAGCGCATCTGCTTTTTGCTTTAGGAAAGGCTTATTTTCAGCAGCGCTGTGGTGGCACGTCTCGGGAGGCAGGACCTCCTTGTGCTTGACGAGCTCCCTCCTTCCTCCGGAGCGCCACGGTCTTGGGAGCGCCACGGTCTTGGGAACACCACGCGTCGCGTGTCCGGGTGCCCCGTTGGGTGTTTTCGAAGCCCCCTCAGCTGTCGTGCTGGAGAACGGGGCGTAAAACCAACCGCAGGTGGCTGCAGGGGGTTCGACGCTGCGGGCGAAGACGGCCTCTTCCAACTACGGCACCTTCTGCCAGGCCCTGGTGGCCACCTGGAGACCTTTGCCTAGTGCGTCCCTCGCGTTCCTGGTCCGTGGAGGTAATAATTCAGCCGTCCTTTGCACCCCTTCTCCTGCCGGCTCGCTCCTTGTTTTCGCCGGCATTAGTGGTGGTGTGATGATGAGGGATACACGCGTTTATTTTTTGGAAAAGTCGCTTTGACGTTGGAGTTGTGTCACTGAAACGCAGGAGCTGCCTGGGGTAACCAGAGAGCGGTGAATCGGTCGGCCTGGCCCCCGTGCAGTTATTTTTCCTGGGAATTATTGCTGGCATTGAGTTTTGCGCTGGGTGTATAAGGTTTAATGACGTAGTGGAGCAGGGTGATGAGCTCGGATACGTGCTGATGGCATCTACTGGAGCTTCCCCGTCGGCGAAGAAAGCCCGGCAAGCTTTCGCCCGACTGCTTGCTGCCCGTGTCCTGCTCTTTGAGAGTTTTACGAAGTTTCGTGCGCGGTAGATGCAGTTCCTCTCGCCTCTTTGCGTGGCGGGACTGCAAACGCCTCGGTGCCGGCTCTTGTGTCGGGAGGTGACGTCGGGCTGCACGAGAGCTTGCATGGCTCCCGTAGGGCCGCGCCACGCTGACTTTGACCTACTTGACAAATGTTTGCGTATCGCGCTTGAAGAGACTGCGAGAGGAGGAAATGCAATCTCCGTCCGCGCGGCTCCTAGCGAGCCGTAGCGCCGCAGCCGACGCCGCTAAACCTCGGAGAAGCTGCTGCCTGGGAGAAGAAATGCGGATTGGTTTTCGTTTGGAGCGTGCCTCCGCTGTGTGAAGCCGGTAGGAAACTCGCAGCCGTGCCACGTTAAAAGTGACGTAGTTGTGGAGTTATTCGCGGAGAGTGAGATAAATCAGGTTGGGAGTTGTGGGTTTCTTTGCGTTATAAAGTAGGAAGATCGCACGTTTGCCTGCATCGCGCCTTTATTCATCCCTCACTTTGCTCTCTGCTGCAGGTGGGACTTCCCCAGCTTGAGCTTAGCTGCTGCCCGCGTGAAGCCGGTGGTCCTGCTGCCTGGGCCCTCCGCGGCGGACCCCGCCTGACGCGCCGGCCGCGCGCACGGGACTGCCGCCCCGGCGGCTTCGCAGGGCACCGGCTAGGTTTCGGCCCATGCATCTCACCACCCAAACGATTCCCTTCACGTAGCTCAAAACGGCGCCTCAGAGTCTGAAGTTTTAGGTTTTTGGTCGGCTATTTTTATGCTTTTCATAAGTGTCGCAGTTGTAGAGCCTCTTGGGTAGTTGCTATTTGTGGGATAGTGTCGCTTTGGGATTTGGTTACTTTTTTCTTCCCCCCTGTAGGCATCTGGATTCTATTTTCTGCTTTTCTCGAGGGAAAATTATCAGTGAGTTTAGTACCCTCAGCGCGAGGCGTAAGCTCTTGGCAAACACGCTAGAGGTGGAGCTGGCTAAACACCCAAATTTGCTTCCTCGAGTATATTGTTCTAATGCGTCGGGGGACAATAAGGGAACTGAAAGACTCGGTTTTACACCTGCATTTCCCTTTGCACGCTTCTCCCCTTCGTTAGAGAGACTAATGATGGTCTCGGAGGGCACAAAATTGAGAGTGGCGAGGGAGAAATGTGGCGCTCGCTGCCTGAGCGTACGGGAGGGTTTTTAACGTACGCGCTTCGGCATCGCTGCATCACGTTTGTCTCTGAAAAATCAGTTTATTTACAGAAAAAGCTCTTGATATGTCTGAATTTGTCACTGCGTAGCTGGTTGCTGAGCCTACCGCCCGTTCAGGCGCGTGTCCGCCGTGGTAGCCTTCTCCTGCGATGTCTCAGGGGCCGGATTGTGTCGTGTCGGCGGGAGCAGCCGCTGCGACGTGTTCACAACGTCGGGCCGCGGTTTGCAGGTAGGTACCGGAGCTGCTTGCTCGCGCGCCTTCCGGGGCAGCAGAAATCGGAGCAGTGCCCGTCTCGCCGGTGCGGAGCAGAGCCTCACCTGCTCGCGGGGCCAGCCAGCGAGCTCCGTGACAAATTTATTGCTTGAATTTGTTATTTTTGGAGTCGCCTTACGAAAAGTCCTGGCTAGGTCTGAACTGTTTGGAATCGGTTCCTTACGGTCTGCTTCGGCAGGTGAATTTTGACGGGTAGCAGCGCTCTAACTAGATAATCTGTCCTGGATTTCGCTGCCACGTCCCCAGAATAATTAGCGTGGCGGAGAACTGGGTGAGCAGAATTAAATAAGGACATTCAACTTCAGGTTTTGCACCCGCCATCAGGAGCTGTTTACGCTGCGCGGTGCCTGTTGTGCTCTTCTCTTGCGTCTCTCGCATATTCATGCGTTTTCATTTTGGGTAACGTTGCCCCGTTCTCCAAAAACGAAGCCGGAGGTTTGTAGCTTTGCCCTTAGGCACGTCCTCCTTCCCCTGCTTTTGGTACCTAACGTGGAGCCTTTTTACGGTCTTCTTTTCTGGGCTAGGAGACCTTCCGGCGCTTGGCTTGTCCTTCTTCCCGGGCTTCTTATGCAACTTCCACCCACCGCTCTGTCGTTCCTCCCTTTCCATCTGCTTACGGCCCAGAAACGCTGCCTGCAGCACACGCAGGGGAGAATCGCAGTGTTTCGACTTCAGGGGAAATTAAAAGAAAAAAAAATGTGTTTTAGCTTCAGGTAGCTGAGACACCTCTGTTTTTTGCCCGTTCGGATGCCTATAAGTAGGAGAATGAACTTTGTGTGTTTGCAGATGTTTGCAGAGGGAGCACAGCGGGAATAATTTTTCCCTTTAGTTCTCAAATCGGGCTATTTTTGGCCTGCGGATTAATAGCGCTACTCTAATAAGGAGGAGCTGAAGGTGTAACGATGCGCCTGAACGGGGTAGGTAAAATTGGAGCCACGGGGTGCTTTCCTATGCAAGTTTGCCCGTCGAATAGTTGGATTTCTCAAAAATTGCTTCTCACTCTCTACAATTTAATATTTTCCTTGCAACATGTCAAGGGAAGTATGCTTAAAAAGGCCAGACAGTCTTTGAATGTCCCGTGTTGGAGATCCCTTAACGTAATTCTAAATATATGATGGTTGTGTGTCTGTCTGGCTATATATATAGGCAGAGAGAGGATTTGCAAACAGCTATTTTTAATAACGTGCATTTGGAAACGTAACCAATAAAGATTGATGTTCTCCCTGGGATATTCTTGGATAGGCGCGACAGCAGACCGCTGTGAGTTTGTCACCTGTCTTTGGACTTTGTTGCGTTTAATAAGCGGCTTGTGCTTTAGTGTTTTGATTTATTAAGAAGATGAGCGTGGTGGTACCGGTGCAGCCTTGCTGGACGCAGCTTCCTTGGTGTTTCGGGACGCGATATCCCGGCCGAAATGCCGCCGTCCCAGTGCCCCGATGGTGCTCTGTGCTTTAGCCCCATTTTGCAGAGCCGTGTAACTCCGTAGGCAGTGACATAACGAGCAGCGGTGTTTTCCCCATTTTCAGCATCCCAGACGATGTTTTATTGTTGTTTTTCGCTGGCAGAACTGGTGCGTTGCATTGAGAAGTCCCGTGCAAAGTCTGGCTCCGTTTTTCGCTAGGTTTGGTAGGACGCTGGCTGGAAGAGTTGTTTGAGGGTTTTTTGGGGGAAAAAAGTGCCACTAGAAACAAGAAGTATATAATCGCAAGTTAACGGAACGGATTTTCCTTTTCTTAATGTTTGCAAGCTTCCTGCAGTGCCAGCGCCCGGCCAAAAAACGACGGGGCCCGGAGTTTGGAGCTCGCCCGCCCGGCCCGTTCCTGACTCCCACTTCTGTTGCAGGTTCCCGTTACGGCAGAGGATGGAGGGGTTGCGTGTATCTGCTCTTCCATTAGTTCGTGTTTATCATTGCCACAGCAAACGGCGGCCAAGTTGCAGCGAGCGATAGGGTGCAGTTCTTCGTTCTTGGTTTGCGATTTCTTTCCTCTTGCTGAGCTGGGCTCGGTTTAAGCTTAATCAAACAGCTTGGTTGGAAGCACCCGACTCTTCCAAAATCGGTGTTGCGTGACGTTTGTTTTTATTTTCTTTCATTGAATTTACGGCTCCTGGTAGGGCAGGAGTGACTTCTGAGATGTCTCCCACTGCTGACTTAACCTGCTGGGCAGGTTTTGTAATAGAAGATTAAACTTCATCTGTAACCATGGGAGAAATAGGTAGGTTAAGGATTCTAGGCAAAAGCAGCAACCTTGACCTCGGCTCGGGCATTGCAGCGTTTCATAAACGGTGATGAAACAAGTTAGCGTTTCAGGGAACGCCCTGAGCGTTGCAGGTTTTATCCTTCGAACCTCACGTTAAATCAGAATATTTCTTCGGAGGAAAGGCAGATAGTCCGGATGTGTCGGGAGAGGTGGAAAAATGAGCAAGAAAATGGCCCGTGGCGCCGGTGCTTTTCTCTCTCCTGCAGAACTTGGGGCCGGTCGATGCCTCGTTGGTAGAAAACTTGGGAATGTTAAACCGGGAATAGGCTGCCTCTCCATACAGGGATTTGCAAGGAAAAATACCTGTAGGCGAAGGATGTACCTCCGTGCCTGGAAGCGCTTGGTCCGGGTCTCCTTCCCCCGCTGCCTGGGGCAGGCTGGGGGCTGTTCCCAGCTGCAGCTGGGTCTGGCCGCAGCGCCGGCCTCCGAGGGAGGAGCCTTCCCTTTCTCCCGCACCTGGAGCCAGTTGCGGAGAGCCGGAGCGAGTTGCGGAGAGCTGGAACGAGTTGCGGAGAGCTCGGTCCGGAGGAAGCCCCGGAGTCGCTGCGCCGCAGCCCTCGACGTGGTGGTCGCCCGAGCCGCTGCCTTTGCTGCCTCCGAACCGGCAGAGAGCCGAGCGCGGTGCTGTTTGCCGGCGGTGATGATTGTAAGTGAGCATAAACGTTGCCAATATATATATTTTTTTAATATTCTAGTTCCTCATCTTCCTCTGCTTTCCCTTTTGCTAGCAGAGGGAAGCTTTGGAGCCACGTTAGCATAATCTGGGCCTTGGGGTGGAATTGCTCGGAGACCAGGTGTAGCTGCTTCCCCGTGAGCAGGATACACGTGCTTAAATTTCTCTCCTGCTCCTCAACATCTTGTAACCCGCTCAGAGCAGGGTTGCTGCAAGCGCGGTGCGCGGTCCTGGCGTGGAGGCTTCCGTGTCCCGAAGGGCTGGGCTGCAAATAGAAGAGGCGGGATGAGAGAGAGGGAGTAGAAAAAGTCGGCGTCCTCGTGGGAACCGGGAAAGCCACGTCAGTGAGCTGCTCAAGGTCGCGCGGAGACTTGCAAGGCGAGGAAGTGACCCCAGGCTTCCCGCGTCTGCGTTTACTTTGGCCGCGGGAAGGAGGTTTTAGTTTCGTCGCGCTGCGTGCTGGAGATCGCGGGGGAAGACGCCGTGAGCCGCGTTTGCTTGCAGACGGACCCAGCCTCATCCAGTCGTCGGGACGTCTCCTGCCCAGCGTGGACAAGGCTCAGCAAGGCGGGTTCACACGAACATTCCCGGGAATTTCTGGATTTGCGGTCCCGCGTCCGAAACGGTGCCGCCCTGGAGCCTCGGTGGAGCGTTACACCGTGGATTCGCGCCGTCTCGCTTCCCTCCCCGCCTCTCGCTGCCCGCGTGGAGCTTAATTCCCTCGCCGCCTCCGTGCTGGCGGGCAGTAATCCCTTACGCTGCTGCCATGGCGACGGCGTTGCTTATGATGGTCGCCGTCGTGGTTTAAAACTTAAGCACTCACCGGATTTCTCCTTCGGACGTGTCCCGGCATGGAAAGGGGAGAGCGGGCCGGCGGGTTCGGGCGGCGCGGGGCAGCAGCGGGTCCGCGACCGCGCGCTGCTGCAGACGCGTTTCTGCTTAACCGGGTCGTTTTCCTGCGGCGAAAGAGCTGAGCTGCTCTAAAACGCTGATATTATTCCCGTGCAGGTAGCGAAGCAGTAAGGAACTGAACCTTCGCCCCCCTCTCCACCATCAGCCCTGGCTTTTCGCGTGCCCCTGCCCCGCTCGGCTTCCTTTGACCCGCTTTGCAAGAGAAGCGCTAGCAAAGCAAGTGTTTCCCAGAAATAATCCTTTCTATTTATTTTTCTCCACCCCTCAATCTATTTCTCCTCTTCTCCGTAGGGCTCGGTGGCTGCCCGGCGAGTCTCCCGGCCCTTGGCCCGCGTCGCTCGGAGGCTGCCAGCTGGCAGCGGGCAGGCGCTTCGGCTCGTGCCGCTTCCTCGCCTCGACGTGCCCCAGCCGCGGCGAACGGAGCGTAAACGCTCGCAGTAAAAAATTTATAGCGCTGTTAAGGTTTCCGTATGGTGTCGCGGCACCTCCTTCCCGGCTCCCGACCGGCGAGCCCGGCTGCGGGATTGCGGCTTGTCCGAAGCGGGAGCTGCGTCGGTTCAGCTCCTGGAGCTTTTTCACGTCTGCCGTCGCGATAGCTCGTGACCGGGGCTTTTCCTTGCGCGCAAAGCTCTGACTGCAGGTGACAGCAGGCAGCGGTAACCCAAGGTCTATATTAAAAGAAAAATCCTTTAGTGACATACTTGTGGCTGTGCTCGGTGTCACTTAGCCCTTGTTATTGATTTTTGTCAATGAAAGAAGGAAGGAAAAAATAGCTTTCAGTATATGGGTTACCTCTTGTTCTGCTGGCTTGTTCAGTTCTCTATCGTGTGTGTGTATATATATATATATTCATATTTCAACACAGGAGAAACCGTATCGATTCTCAGCCCCACGACTCCAGGCTGGAGAGAACATGTTTTATAAAATCCCGGCGAGGGAAGCAGGGGATGGAGGGCTGGCTTTAGGGAGCGTGACTCAGAGACAGGTACACGCTTCCAGCTACGTTGACCTCCTTTTCTGGAGGAATTGGCTGGCTTTCAAGCTTCTGTTTGAGTAAAACGTTTGACACTGATTTTTTTTCCCCCCTCCTTTCTGCCTGGGCTGTTGCCTTTCCTCTCCGTGTGGCTTGTTTGGGGAAGGAACAGGGTTGTCTATTAACTTTCCTGCTTTTTTCCCCGCCGTCGTACAACATCGAGTTCGTTATCCTCGGAAGTGAGGACGCGCTGGGGAGTTGGAAGCACGGTGCTGCGCTGCAAACCAGCTCGCCGTGGTCTACCACCGCGGTTATTGCAGTTAATCATAGGAACTGGTAGTTATTTGCCCTAGTTTTTTATCTCTGATCCCCGGTTGCCCACCAGCCGGGCAGAGACGCCGGGCAGGCCGGACCTCACGTGTGCTGTCCGCCAGCATAGTCTTCCTCAGCAAAGTCTTTCTGGATGAAATCTGTCCAGGTATTTCCTCTTTGGCTTTAGGATTTTGCTGGCGCTCTAAGAGTTTCCACCTGAGACGGAGATTGGTTAAACTGCGTATGCTTTCTGGTTTGCTTAGCCCTGATTTTGTGAATTAAATTGGTTTTAATTGGTGTCTCTTGTAGATCAAGTCCAGAGCAACTATGGAAATGAGTCTGCTTAGCCGTAATTGCAGCATGTTGCTGGGTACGTGGTGATGGACGCAGGCTGAAGGTTGCGATTTCCTCCTGTTGAGTGCCCGGTCTGAAGACTTGGGTTTTGTATTTTGTTTCCTTTCTTAAGAAAGAGGGATAATAGCCGAATCAGGGACGCCCTCAGGCAGGCTTTCAGATGGACCGATGCTAATGCATCGGCTTACAACAAGGTGTGCCGAATGAATCGGGCTTGTTTTAGCCTGCTAGGGTCGTTAGCCTTGCAGATGTTTAGCTATGGAGAGCTTTAGGCTTCCAGATTTTTATCTCTTGAAATAAGGAGAAAGAAGGGAAGGGCATGTGGGAGATGAGGCACTTAACGCCAAAGTATTGTCTTGCTGTAGACCGGCATTTGTCATTCAGAGCGCAGGAGCCCCGGGGCGGGCTTGTGGTTTTTAGCATGAGCAAAGCCTGCATAAAGTGTGGATGATGCCGTGGAGCGCATCTTAAGGAGAGAAGTCTGCTATCAACCTGTCTAAGCATCTAGGAAGTGCTGGAGGTGCTGAAAGCAAGGAGAAAACCTCACCTTTCCTCTTTCTTAAGGCGCCCGTGGAAGGTGAGGGGAGCCGGGGCTCCTCTGCTGCTCTGGGAAGCAGGTCTTGCATTTGACGGGGGATGCAGACGTGCATCGTGCTGATATTTAACCGTAGTTCATCAGATCTAGCTGGCAGGCTGTCAAAACTGTTCTTTTAAGTTTTGCTCTATTTTAAGGACATTATTTTTTCGGTGTACGTAGAGTTGCTGTAGACAAACGATGGTACAATTTCCCAAACTGGTTTGAAGTTACCATTCAGACGTCCTTAGCTGGCACTTTGAGTTTCGTTTTTGGTTTTATCAAGGCCTTTCTCTTGAAATTCCCTGAGCCAAGACACTAAGAAGCACGTGCATCGGATGCTGATTTTTAAGAACGGGAGGTCTGAAGATAGCAAAATGCAGCCCCAGGAAATCATCTCAGGCTGGAGCCCCGCTATGCAGTGCCGTAGTTGTGTTTGGAGGACGTCCTCAGCCCTGGTACGCTCGTGTCGTGCTTGAGCTCCTCTGCGCCAGCCGCAGCGCTCCTTCCCCGAGCTCACAGCGCCGAATTTTTACATAACTTCAAACCCGGCGTGGGAGGAATTTGCCGAATCGTTTTCAAGCGAACGGCGGTGAATTAAGTAATTGTGGAAGTCTATTTATACCCCTAATCTGGGCCGAAGGAAGAGGTTCTCCACTGAAACGTTACGGCTACCCTAAGCCTAAATTATCTGTATAGGCTTCGAGGACTATGCAAGATACGTTACCACTCAGGTAGTTCCTACTTTTTTTTTTTTTAATGCGTTTTATTGACATTTGAAGCAACCAGTTGCGTTTATGCGGTATTTTGTTCCGTTTTGCCCTTTCCTAACTGTTTTCTCCTCTTTTTGATACTCTGATTTCTCGTCCGGCACCCTGTTAATTGCTCGAGTCCCGGTTTAAGATTGCGAGCCGAGCTTACCGGCCTTTTTCCGAAATCCTCACCAGTGCTGCGCTGGCCACCCGCTCCGGGAACCCCGCTCCTGCGGCAGCCGAAGAGCTTCTGATGGCTTCGATCTTGGCGTTGGGCTTTTGGAGACCTCTGGCTGCTGGATCTACCTGCTTGCTCCTGCTTCTGCGTAATATTTTAGCAGCAACAGCAAAAACGGATTGTTGAGAGGGGTTAAAGTTGCTTTTCTTACCCTTGCAGCGGGATGTCGCTCGTATGTAGCTGCTCACAGCTGCGGTTTCGCATGTAGAGACACTTATTTGCCTTCGGTTCAGGACGACCGGCTTTCGTGGGCGGCTTCGCGCTCGGTGCTGTGGCACGTGGTGGATGGGCTGGAGGTTTCCGTGTCGAGTCGCGGCTGCCCCGACCTCGCTGCTGCTCGGACCCCTTACAAACTCCTGCTTTGAACGCTTGCGATATGTCACCCTCAAGGACCAGGGCATTGTGGCAGTCTAAAACGCCGTGCTCTTGAAAATAAAACCTCCTTCCAGACACTAATTCATGCCATAGCGCTGGAGAAGAATTCATAGCTCTCTTAACCCCCTTAAATCACGTGCTCATCCTTCGCTAAGCCCATGGCATGCTTAAACTTGTGGGTTGCGTTTCCTCCATAGAAGCCAAGCCTGTTATTGCTGTCGTAAGAGTAATTAATAAGCCATTAATGCAGCTTTATCAGTTGGCCGTGAGCCTTCGGAGAGGCAGCGGCGCATCTCTCGTGGTGGCAGGGCTTCCTGGCAGGCTGCTCCTCCTCCTCTGGCGACGGCTGGGGAAACGGGTCGTGATCGCCGGGCCCTTCCCCGTGATGCATCTTTGGCCACGTCGCCGTTGTGTCAGGGTAAAGCCTTAATGAGGGAAACGACTCGGGAAGGTGGGCTTTCCTCTTGGCTCCCCGCGTTGGCAGGTCCGGGTGGCATCAAGGCGGTCGCGCTCCGAGTGATATCAGTGCCGAGAGGGTAAATGCCAAAGCCTTTAATTCTTGGATTCTGAGCACCGGGTTGAATAGCTTATCCGGGAATCCACGGCGATGTCTTTGCAGCATCATCTCTGTTGAAATAAGGTTCTGGCTGGCTTCAGGAGCTGTCAGAAGGCTGCACCGAGGTAGCAGCTGGATGCACGAAGGTTTGCTCTGTCCAAGTCCTTGCAGACTTGTCAGCGTTCAAATTATCGAGCGTAAAACTGTGTTGGTCTCCTCTTCCAAAGTGGTTGGCATGTGTGGTTAACTGTTAGGTGTCTTCCGTAAGGATCGGTGGTGAAAGCCTTGGGTTTGTTGCCGCGGGACAATTTGCCGCGTTGATGCCTCCCTTGCGCAGAGTCCCAGCGCCCTGCCTGCTTTCGGGGGTAGGGGGTTCTCAGACTGTATTTCTCATTTCTGCTTGATATTTACAGCTTCTTTTTATGTTTTCTTTTGCATGTTGTCTCGGCTGGATTGCAATAGAGAAGAAGAAAATGAGGTGAGTAAAATTGATTCCTTTTTTTCCCTGTTACTCTTGAGAAGTGCTTTGGCCCAGCTTGGTTATTTTGATCTACAAATTTCTTGAATATTTGCAATTTCTGCACATGGCTCAGCAAACGTGATGGGGAAGGAGAAAACTTCCCGAGACTAGACGTTTTCATAACTTCCCTGCACAGGAGGGATTACTGCTAGTAATCTTCGCTGCTTTAGGACCATAGTCTGCTCTGGGTGTGCTGGTGCGTGGACTTCCTCTGCTCGTGGTGCCCTGAGAGCTGCAGGAGCGACGCCTCGCTCTGCGCCAGCAATCGGTCGCCTCTGCCGAACGCGCGGAGCGGACTCGCACCACCCTTCTCCTTCTGCAGGATACCTGCAGCAGTGTTCGGGGCACGCACGGTTTCCGTAAAGCATTAAAGAAAGGAGGAGGACTCCTTTTCTGTTAGAGAGCTTTGCCAGTAATTGCTACCTATTAAGTTTCAAAAGCTACCTGTACAATATATTTTTAAATTATGTAAGTCTTTTTTTTTTTTCAAACTTGATATTCTTTAAGAAAAAAATCCCTGGAAGGGTGAACATACGAGGGCGAAATATTTGTTCCAAAACACACAGTCTGTGCTAAATAGACTACGAAAACTGGGGGAATGAAAGCGTAGGAGCACCTCTTTCCCCTTCGCGTCCTGTGTCTTGTGTAAAGGTGGACGTATCCAAACCACTGTGTTCAAGCGTGAGCTCAGATTTCAGTTCTGTTGCACTGGGAGTTAGCGAGGTTTTCATCAAAACTGACATATATTTCCATAACTGTGAATTTTTTTCATAAAAAGCTTTCATGAAGGTTTTCATGAAAGTCTTGGATGCTGATGCACTGTATCTACCATACTTCTTATTTACGTATCGACTATGTAGTTGTTATAATAGGTGACTGCAATTTATGGTAAGGTTTGGCTTCAGCTGTGCATTCGTGGTGAGATTTGGCGAGCTCCCTCCGTTAGACGTCCAGATACGTGGGAAGATAGAAACCCGATCTCTTACTGCTCTGTTGTCCCAGGAGCGATGCACAGGTCGAAGGTAAAAAGGTGTGAATTTCTTGTCACCTAAGGACAGTGAGTGACCCAGCAAAGCGGTGTTCCCGTGCTCTTAGCAAAGCTGAGCCCAGCGTCCAGCCGGGCAGTGGTGCCGGTAGCATTCACGCTTCCAGGAACCGTAACCAAGTGGGCTGAACGCTCGATTTTTGTCCTTAGTGCTTCAGTGAAGACCCCTGTGCGTTAGTTAAGGTTGAAAACTGAATCACTTCTGATATGTGGATCCTGTTGAAAACAGATACTGTATTTGCAGAGAAGGTCGTGAGACAGTATTGGAGGAGAGATGTGTTTTGGAGCGTGGCACATGTGCAGAAATGCACTTTTTTCAAGGTCGCTATTTGGTCTGTGGGTGCCCTTTTAGAAATGCCTAGGAG
This sequence comes from Casuarius casuarius, assembly GCA_003342895.1. Lineage (NCBI taxonomy): Eukaryota > Metazoa > Chordata > Aves > Casuariiformes > Casuariidae > Casuarius > Casuarius casuarius. The sequence continues at coordinate 697,737 of PTFA01000263.1, forward strand.
GAGTCAGATTTTTTTTTTTCCAGAATGCAGTTAATCATCCGTTCCTGAAGACCAGATGTGTGTATATGATGCTGGGTCATTTGGCCAGGACTAAGTCACATTTAGACATGTTTTTTCACAGTTGAAATAATAAAACCAGGCGTTTTACCCT
>PTFA01000263.1:697978-750806 GCA_003342895.1 Casuarius casuarius
CCCCGAAAAAAAAGAAAAAAAAGATAAAAAGAAAAACCTTATATAAATCGTGTCTGAGGGTGCAGATAGAATGGGATGGGGTTTCCATTCCACCAACGTCTTATTTAATAATTTACCACAGTGCCTTTAGCCTTAGCAGCTATGCATTGTTTTACAGAAGTTAAAGGATAACAAAGTACATAATAATTCACAATGGCTTGCAGGAAACCACTGTTGCTGCCAAGGATGTGTTCATGCAATAGTTATGAGCCTAAAGCCCTGCTCTATATGGTTTTTATACTGTGCTACAACTGTTTTCGTTAAGAGTATGCTTCTTAGACAAAGCGTGATTACGCTAATGCAGTTTGGATTTATGGGGATAAAGAGTATTGACAAAAACACCTTTTTACAACACCGACTACATTCATCCTTAAGAATTGTATTCTTGCTCTGCCGGTGTGGATGGTGATAAAGCTTTCGCATAGACAAGTCTTAAGCTTTAAAACAGTTGGACAAATGCCAGGTCAAATAAATGTGCTGTGCTTCATGCTCTGCAAGTTGCTAATCTCAGGCTTCGATAAACGCATTCCATAAGGCAAGAGGTTCCCTCCCTGGAGGAGCCTCGTTGCCCTCGACTTGCTCCGTTCCCAAAGCGAGGGCATCTCAGTGGCAGGCGCTCTCAGAGCAGCTTTCTCCGGTAAGGTCCTGAGCTCCTAAATCTCCTAGAGAATATGGCATCCAGCTTTATAGCACCAAAAACTAACAGAATGGTTGGAAAGCACAAATTTCACTGCAAGACAGCGAGCGGGAACCTGAGCAGCGCCGCGGACAGCTGTCGGGGGAGACGCAGGTGTACCGTTCTCCGGCCGGTTGACTTGGAGGGGACAAAGTCATCGTGCACGACGGAGTGTTAATGGAACCTCTTGGAGGTCGTTACTTAAAACTGATCTATTTTTCAGCCTGGAGATAACTAGGAATTACCGATGACCGAGATAAGCCCATGGGCAGAGGGTAGGGGAGAAGGGGACTTAGAACTGCAGCTGTGGTTCTTGATGGTCCGGTTCCCTCTGGAAACAAACACTTCCAGCTGGTCTTCAGGGATGTGAAAACAAATGTACATAAAGCTTAAAAATGTAGGATTTTTTCTAGTTTGAGACCACAGAAACAGAATAAAGAAAAGTGGTGCTGTCTCTTCAATTCACTTCATATGTTGAATGCTCCCCCCTTTTTTTTTTAAGAATTAGATGAAAAAAGAAATTTTAGTTTAGTCATTAATAAATCAGGAAGGGGCCTTAGCCGAAATCCCAAAGGAGGTTTTGCTCGAAACTCGAAATGACTGCGTGGTTGATTTGGTTCACAGGAGAGACAGGCACAGAAGGTAGCGTGGCTGTGCTATCCCTGACTTCAGCCACGGATATCAATTTCTATTTTATCATCATGAAAAATTCACCAAGTAAAGTTGTTCAGTGCTTCTGCAGAACAGAGTTGAAAAAACACCAATTCTTCTAACAGCATCTTTTTCTTTTTTATTGCAGAGCAAGACTGAAACCGTGCAGAAGGCTGGCTTTATCAAAGGCCCAGTGTTCAAAGGTGTTGCTTCTAGTCGCTTTTTGCCCAAAGGCACCAAAACGAAGGTTAACCTAGAGGAGCAAGGAAGACAAAAGGTGTCTTTCAGCTTTAGTTTAACCAAGAAAACCTTGCCGAATAGGTTTCTGTCTGGTCTCGGAAACGAGAAACAAAATGAAACTCAGAACTCCCCAGCAGCATCCCTTCAAACTGACTTTAACCCCAAAATTAAAATGGACCTTGGGGATGCCTCTGGTCCAGCTGAAGAGTCTTCACCTCCAAAACCGAAGGTAGAACTAGGGAAGATCCATTTTAAGAAACATTTGCTCAATGTTACAGCAAAACCGCCACCAGCTGCAGCAGCAGCAACGCTGCTACCACCGCCGCCGCCGGCTGTGGCACCGGTGACGGAACCGGTGGCGGTGGCCGCAGAATTTCCGTCGACGCCACCTCCTCCGCCTCCTCCACCTCTGCCAACCGTGTCACCACCAGCATCCATGCCAGTTCCTGCCACGGCAGCCTTGCCACAACTGCCGCTGACGTTGCTGTCGACACTGTTGCTGTCGCCGCCTGTAGAAGCAGAAGTCCCCACTTCGAAGGAGCCGTGTCACACAGTACCGAAGGAAGCTTTGGAGCTGGACCTTAGGCAGGATGCTGTATCACGCAGTTCTGAGGAACATTTAACTCAAAGTGTGTTGGAGCAGGCGGAAATAACTCCGCAGAAGGAAGATTCCCATATTGGGAAAGAGGATGAAATTTCAGACAGCTCGAAGGGTGCTTCCCTGTGCTCTAGGAAACAGGGTTCGAAGAGGAAGTTCTCTCAGTCCGATGGCACCTTCCTGGGTTCCGAATCTGATGAGGATTCTGTGAGGACTTCTTCCAGCCAGCGGTCACATGAGCTAAAAATATCAAGTACGGAAAAAGAGAGAGATCCCAGAAAAAGTTCTGCATCCCTCAGAGGTGAAGAACCGGTGAAGTCCTCCTCACGGTCTAAATCAGACAGAGATGAAAAATACTCTAGTTACTCGAAATCGGAAAGAGATTCGCGGTATGGGTCCTCCCGGTCTAGATCAGACAGAGAAAGAAGGCGGAGCCGGTCTCATTCTCGTTCCCGATCTGATCGGGGCTCTAGAACCAGCTCTTCCTATTCGAGGTCAGAGCGCTCGCATTACTACGAATCCGACCGGAGATACCATCGGAGCTCCCCGTACAGAGAAAGGTCAAGATATTCTCGCTCGTACGCAGATAGCAGGGCGCGAGACAGCTCTGATTCGGAAGATGAATACAGGAGGACACATTCCAGATCGAGTGACTCGAGGCGTACGTCGTCCCATTCCTCCTCGTACAGAGATTCTAGGACTTCCTACTCTAAATCGGACAGGGACAGCAAAGTAGAGTCATCTCATGCTGAAATGGAGAGGAGAGGAAAGTCTTCTTCGAAAGCAGATAGAGATTCAAAAAGGACTTCAGAAAGTGAAGTTACCAAAAGGTGCTCTCCCCTTAATGAGCTCAGTTATCGAAAGGGGACATCCCGTTCTAAACCCGACAGTAATGTGAATTCCTCCCGTTATAAGTCCACCCCTTCAAAGACCCCTGCACCAAAGTCTGATAAATTTAAAAGTTCTTTCTGTTGTACAGAATCAATTGAAGAAATAAAGCAGCAGTCTAATTCTCTAGATGTAGAGACCTCTTGTCTGAAAAGCAATGAGATGAGAATGTCCATTGCAAAAAAATTTGAAAGGGAAAAGACACTTTCTCCATTAAATCAGTTAACTGAGTCACCCACTTTTAAAGAGATAGATGAGTCAAAAGTTGGTTTTCCTAACTCAAAACCTGATGAACTTACAGGAAATGAATGCCATGACAGTGTTAAGGAACAAGAAACTTTATTAAAGATAAAGCATGACCAATTAAGAACTTGTTTCCCCATGGAATTGAATATAAATGGCTCTCCAGAAGGTAGGTCTGATGACTTGGCAACTTGCAGTGCCTCCAAAACGGAGGACGTTGCAGCGTCTTCTGACGATAGTCTGTGTAGGTCAGAAGCATCACCTGTAGTAATTAGTAAGTTGTATGCGTTGCCATCTAATGGATTTGAAAGCGTGTGTGCATCTAAAGAACAAGAGCTAAACGATTCTCACGTGCAGTCCAGCGAGTGTAACAGTTTGTTTAGAGAAACAGAGGCTCCAGTTGCAGAGCAGCAAGGAGAAGCTGTGTCGTTGCCCGTTGTGAATGTAGATCATTCAAAACCTTTACTTAAGAAGCTGGATGATCAGGCCACTCCATGTGACAAAACCAAAGAATCAGTTTTTTGCTACATTTCAGATGATGCTACCCCTTCTTTGTATCATTCAGAAGTTGAAATTGAAGTTGAACCAGCAGATTTAAAAGTTACTTCAGAGACTTTTCTGGACATTCATGTAGAACCACAAACAGTTACATGCGATTATGAAAGCACGGAGGATCAAAATTCAAAGTCTACGTGTGAAGATGAGCAGTATCATATTAACCCTTCCCATAAAATTAGCCTAACTGTGGATAGTTCAAGCAGAGATTCCTCCCAGGACGGGTATTCCCTGAGAATCAAATTAGACAATCCCGTTGTTTCACAGCAGCCAGATGAAATTGTCACTTCCAAGTGGGATAGAGCCCAGCTGGATAAAGGTGAGAAGCTGCTGCAGCTTTCTGAAGCTGAAGAGATGCAGGAATTAGATAGTCAACATGTTGATTTTCATTTAGCAAAGGGAAAACCGTCATTTAAAGATGAACATTCGTATTATTCGGAAGTACCGTTGGAACACCGGAACAGAGAGAAAGCAGCAGAAGAAAGTGCTGTTTCTACTGAAAGGATTGGGTCAGATGAGCAGTGTCTCGGAGTATCAGTCGATAGGGATGAAGGAAATGAGTCCTTGGTGGCTTCAGCTTTTTCAGAAGCTTTGTTTCCATCTTGCGACGTTGTTGTCACGGCGGAAGAAACAGAAACTGTAACGCAAGCCCCCACGTGTGACAGTAGCGGCAACGCTTCTGAATTCGTTCCCGCTCGCAACGATGACTATTCGGACACGGCAGAGAGCGACAGTGATCCGGGCAGTGAAGAAAGCGACACGGAAGACTCGGATTCTGATGATGGGGTGCCACGGAAACGGCTCCAGTCCGTCGTCGTCGTGCCAAAAAACTCTACCATAGCGATGGAAGAAAGCAGCCCGTGCTCGTCTCGGAGCAGCCAGGGGACTAGGCGCTACTCTGACCACTGGGACGACGAGAGACCGGAGTCCAGCAGGCCTTACTACGAGGAGAGGTCAGAGAATCTGGCAAGTAAAAATGGGCCGCAAATAGAGAGCAGATGTTCTCCTAGAGGAATGGACAAGAGTCCGGCAACGTCTACTGAGCTCAGCAGAAAGGAAACAGAAGAGCTGCGCCCGGATGCTTCCCAGCCTCAGAGCGACGGCGTCGACAGTACGAGTCAGGCAGACCTGACAGCAGACTCCAATGGCAAATCCAATCCGGAGCAGAGAATGATGCTGAAGGAGCTGGTCTCCGCGGGTAGACTAGGAGCCCGGCAAGAAGAGCAGCCCTTTTGTCTGCCCGAGAGTTTTGAAGGTGCTGATAAATCTCGACACCAAACGACTTCTTCCAAGCCGGACAGTAGGCAAGGGAAGGGTGGGCTTAATCAGTCTGGCCTCGGAGACTTCTGCAGGGTGGACGGTTTCCATACGACAGAGGATTTGGGTGGTTTGGGCTGGGACTTTTCCCAGCCGGAGAAGCCCAGTAGCACGTACCAGCAGCCCGATAGCAGCTTTGGGGTCTACTCGGGTTATGTTTACCAGCCCGGTTCGGGAGTGTACAGCGGCTCTCAGAGTTACTGGCAAGGCAATGGTTATTGGGATGCCAGATCTGCTGGTCGGCCTTCTGGAGTGAATTATGAGCGAGTTCAAGGACAAGTACCGGATTCCTTGACGGAGGATCACGAGGAGTACGAGGAGGATGACCGCTGGGATGATGACTGTAAGCCTCATTTTCCCAGCCAGTCGAGCAAATTTCATGTTCCTGGACAGAAAGAACAAGGTTCTGTGCAGGCGCATGAGATCAGCAGTAATTCCACCAAGGAGCCTGTGTCCGTTGGTGAGAAAAAGGAGGAGGTGAAGGTTTTGGAAAAGAATGATGTGAAGGAGCGAGGACCACCCAAAAAAAGACGCCAAGAGCTGGAAAGCGACTCTGAGAGTGATGGAGACTCGAGAGAGAGGAAGAAGGTAAAAATGGAGGGGGAGCAAGCTGACTCGTCGCCGCAGGATTCCTCCATGGTTGGTCGGTTGTGTATTATGGAAGACTTCAGAGACCCGCAGCGCTGGAAGGAGTTTGCCAAGCAAGGGAAAATGCCCTGCTACTTCGACCTTATTGAGGAAAACGTGTACTTGACAGAAAGGTAACTTTTTTTTTTTTTATTATTATTATTATTATTTTTACTATTTTTCTTGCCTGTAGCAAGCCTAGATTTTGGCTTATATTTGCTTCTGTGCTAGCTTTTTTTTAAATTATTGCCAAATTGGCAATCAATCAGTAGAGCAGCGAGGAGCGGGGTGGGAAGGATGTTGCCTTGCCAACATCCAACAAAGCTGTCCATGGAGGAGGAGATGCTGGACGAGCATTATAACCCTCACCAGGTCTCAGCTCCTGAACACACAAAGAAGAGAGAAGAGGTAGAAGATGGGAGGGCATGGGGTGGGTATTAGCCTTTTCCATGGGAATATTGAACAGGATATGATCTCTTAGGAGAAAAAAACCCATTTTTTTGAGCTTTAGGAATGACTAGTATGTGTATTGCTTCAGACCTCAACAACCCTTGCCAAAAACATACCTATGCTTTAAAGCAGAGTGAGTAAGAGCTCCTTACTGGCTTCTAACCAATTCTTATTCCTCGCCCAGTTTATGCTAGGGCATAAATAATACTTCTGATAAGTATTGGTAACTTATGCATATTTAAAATCTTGCCATTTCATTTAAGCTTAATGGTCTTTATTTTCCCTCGCGTGGCTCCTCGCTGTCACAGCCTGAGGGAGAATAAAGCTCGGTTTTGTTTTTCACAGACCAAAATAAAAGCATTCCCCATGAACCTTTATGTAACAAGGACCATCCCGGACGCTGGTGCTTTTGGCGTGTGTCGGGATCTGCACTCACAAATCTTGGTTGCTTCTTCTGGCTGCTCTGAATTGCATTGTTCAGTTTCGCCTGAAAAATGAATGAAAATATCTTTTTATATATATATATATATATATATATGTATGTATGTATGTATGTATATATACACACATACATATATAAATAAAATGTGTTTTGAAACATATTCTTGATTCAAAGTCTAAATATAGACCACTTACCCCTTTGTTTTATAAACAAAACACAATTTTCAAATTGTATGTGTTCTCAATTAATGGTTTATATGTTAATATTTTAGAATATGGGTTTTCTTCTGACCTGTGAATCAGAGAAAATAGATAGAATATTACAGAGTAGTTGAGGTTGGAAGGGACCTCTGGTGTTTGTCCCCATGTATTATTATATACTATTATAGAATATAGTACTTCCAGAGAGGATAATCAAAGTTTATCCTTTTAAATTCTTCATAGCTTGTACTACATGGTGAGAAATCCTCTCTCTATAAAAGTTAGGACTTGCTTTTCTGGAAATTGGATTCTTTACTCATATGACAAAATGAAGGAGTTTTAATCCTTCCTCTGTGTGTATATGCGTATGTATGTACATCTACCTTGAAAATAAAATTGGATTGTGTTGGATTGGAATTGGACCACTGAGGAGAAGGCAGTTAGTTATTCTGGCAAGTCTTTCTAAGACATCATCTTTTGTCATGAAAAAGTCATCACTTCCCCCTTGAAACAAGCAGACTCTCCTTGATTGTCCTTGGACCTTCTTGTGTGGTTGTCCGAAGATAATTGGTCATAATAAGTTGAATTTCCTCCGGTAACAACTGATAAAGACTGAGGGGTATTTCTCTATGCAAATACTGTCTAAATTGTATTCTAACGACTTACCTTCAATAGGAAGAAGAACAAATCTCACCGGGATATTAAGCGAATGCTGTGTGAATGCCCTCCTCTTTCCAAAGAAGAGCGAGCTCAGGGGGAGGTTGCTTGTGGCGAAGACTGTCTCAATCGCCTGCTTATGATAGAGTGGTAAGTGCTGCATCGCGCGTTGCCAGGATTTGGCAGTGTTGTGTGTGAGGTGACTCGGGAGCCCTTAAATGAATTCACGCTTTCCTGGGCAGTGGCAGCAAGCTGTCGTTACACCGTTGTTTGCACCGGTTGTCCAGCGTGGATTGATCATCAGAGGTGGGCATGTGCGGCTGGGCGTAGCGGTCACAGCGATGGATTTGCTCCCTGGCAGGAGGACTGGTACCAGCTGGGGTGGAAGGAAAGGAATTACTTGGCAGAAACCCTGCACTTTGTCTTCTGCGTAGCCCAGGCAGTAGAGGCAGAGGAAGGGGAGCTCTCCTGGGAAGAAACCATAGAAACGTGAAGAGAAGAGGCCAAGTTCAGTCCCTTTTAGTTTTATGACCTAGAAGTAGGGTGGCATTCAGAATGAAAGTGTTTTATCTTCTTTCCTGAAATAAATTGTCTGCATTTGCATGTTGACAGTCAGATGGTTATACTTTTTATAGCAAAACATATTTGAAGGCTTTACACTGAATTTATTATCGTTACTTCATCTCTATTTCCCATCTGAGCTGTTTCTGTTACTGCTGTCGTCCTGCTAGGAATTGATTTGTTCCCTTTCCTTCACTTAGTTCTTCCAGGTGCCCAAATGGCGACTACTGTTCCAACAGGCGGTTCCAGAAGAAACAGCATGCAGATGTTGAAGTGATCCTTACTGAGAAGAAAGGTTGGGGGCTCAGAGCTGCCAAAGATCTCCCATCGTAAGCCTTTGCTCTTCAAATGACCTTCTAGTCATGCTATTGTACTCCCTCACGAATGGAAAATGAGTTGCTTGCGTTTTCTTAATTTCATTGACATGAGTAATTAGCTGAATTTCCTCCAATTTTGCACATTCTCCTCATGCTCTTGTCAAGCATGCCTCTTAGTTATCTGCACGTACGTCTCTTCTAATTGCATATTAGATTTCCCACTCTGGTTTTCCTTGCTTCCACCCAATCTACTCTCAGTAGGGTTGGTAGTGGTCTTGCCTTAGCTACAGCTCGGGCTTCATCTCTTCTTTCTGTGTTTCTCTCTCTGTTGCTTTGCTCCTCTGAAGCCATGTAATCTGTTTTTGTGTCTCTTCTTCTCTTTCCATCTCTGTGAAATTTACCTTCTTTTTTGAGCCTTCCTCCTCCCCTGTTGATGAAGAGCCCTTGGGGGTCTTTCCTCCCTCATTAGCCTGTCATTAGGTAACTACTGTGCTTGTAACTGGTAGTATTACATCAGTAATGCTTACACATTTGAGTCAGTTCTTGACTCATCTCCACTTAGCTAAATCAAATATTGCTTGCATGTTGTGCCATCTACTTAGCGTAACTCTGCCAAAGTCGAACACCTCATCTTGCCTCTGTTGCCGTTCTTCCCTGCTTGCGGCGCGCACTGCGTTCCTGTGTGTCGCTATGGCCTGTAGCCCCAGGCATCTTTGACCTCTGTAAGAGAGCTGTCTGACTGCATCTTGCAGATCTGTCTTCTACACCCCACCGCTGCTGTGATGTCTTTGAAATCCCATCATTTAATGGTGCTTGGAAGAGTAGTAGGGGACCCAGACAGCAGTTGCCATCTATATTTAAAAAAATATATGTATGCGTTTGTGCAAAAAGTGTAGGTTAGTTAAGCTCTTCTATCCTCACTTAATGCTTTGTCTGCAAGCTCTTTAGGCCTGGCTCAATGCCTTTATCTAACGTTTCTGGCATAGAGGAGCTGGCTGGCCTAGACACGAGTTGCACCACGTTAGAGCCCGTAGTCCTCCTCCCAGGCTGGCAACACGATGGGTGCCAGTCTTTTTGGAGTTACAATCTTGTCCTGAAACTGTTTTACTCAGTGTCAGGGGTTCGGACAGCATCGTTTGTTTTCTAGATAGTCCGAGCTGGGTGTCCTCTCAGATCCGCGCAGGGCCTGCGGGAATCGGTTGTGATGCTCTGCAGATGAGCAGCGAGGGACTTCGTGCAAGACACCGTCAAAGTGTCTCGCTGTGACGCTGCGCGCTGACGTTCTCCGCGGGCTCTGTGGTTTACATTTCAAAAAGCTGTGGGAGGAGAGCGGTGGGTCTGCTCAGTCTCGAGTGCGTGAAACTCCGTGAGGTTTAAGACAATCTGGCTAGAATTTTATTGTGCAAAGATCTTGTGCGACTCTGGATTTTTTGGTGAGTTTCCTTGGAAACTCAGATTTTTTTTCTCTTCTCTGGAAGATAAAAATTTCTGCTGAGGAATCCAGCAAGTTTTTTGACGCTCTTAAGAGTAGGTTTGTAGGTCTTAAGGCAGAGTATTTTACCACTATGTCCAATGTATGAGATTTGTTCACAGAGAGATGGAGAAGCGTTTTGATTCCTTTGGAGAGGAATGCCAATTATCTAAAATGAGATGAGAGCAATTCTGCACATTTAACCCAATATATTTAACTGTGAGAGTCTTTGCACTACATTTATGTAAAAGATAACTATGTTAAGGGATTATTGAAAGAAGTGATTGCACTCTGTTGCTGTTCTGTAGCACAGCAGCTGTAGCAAAGAAGAGGGTGAGAACTGTGGCATTTTCTGGCTCCTGATTTTCCAGATTTGCCGCTATCTGGAGGAGCCCCCCAGCACCCTGCACTCGCAGCAGGATGCAGCTGAACCTGCGCAAGAGCAGGATCCTGTTGAATGGACTTGTCAGGTCCAGTTTTATTTGAAGTTTTAGGTATTGCTCTGGAAGGCAAGGTATGCAGGTTGTGTTGAAGATATGGCTGATAGCGAACAACTCACCTTAGCCAGCATCACGTGTGCTAAACGTGCGAGGTTCAAGAGCGCTGAGAAATATAGGAAGGAAATAACCACATGAAGACAACCGCGTGAAGACCGCATTGAGTAAAAGGGGAAATAAATCAACCAAAATAAGGGCAGCAAAACTGTCTACCGAATTTGGCCAGCAAAACTGTCTACTGAGTTTGGCCTGTGTGTGTCCAGGGATTTGGATATAGTTCCCCAACAGCTTGATTTGGAGGCTTCAGCCTGGTGCTGGCCGGAATATTGCTTTTGTTTCTGCATGCGCCGTTCTGAAAATCTGTCATTTGGAAAGAGGTTTGGAGAGCAGCAGAAAATCGCCGAGGAGCTAAAGCTTGTTTTAGGAGACAACCTTCTCTTGTTAGTTGTCCCACCACAAGAAGGTCACAAAGACCAATGATGGGTGGAGAGACTGTATGCCCAGAAGAAGGTTCATCCCCTCTGTTGTATGTTCAAAGGTATTTCTAGCTCAGCGCTCCTCTCTCCTTGCTGTTGTGCTGCTCTGCCACTATTTCCCTAAGCAATAGCTCGTCTGAAGAGGGAAGGATCCATCTACGCCACGAAAGATGGCACGAGAAAGACGAGACCGCGTTGTGAGCTGCAGGAGCGGATTAGTGTGCCGGACGCCTTGCTTGGTGGATGTGGAGATGGGGGAAGATGGGCGTAGTTTAAACGTGGGCTGGAGGGGATGGGCTCCAAGGCAACCACGACGCTGTGCGAGGGGCTGAATGTAATGTAGAAGGTCTGAGTTGTCCCTTTGCTGTGTCTGAGTGTGTGTGGAGTAACTGGTTGTTCTCTTCCATCTCTGGTTTAAGATTCATCTTTCCTAGGGTTAAAAAGGATGTTTTATCGACTCCTCATTTTCCCCATCAGATCAGCAAGATGCAGACAGGCTTTCCATGCCAGTTTAGGGAAACAACCTGCCAGCACATGTTCTCGTCGTGCTCCTTATTTTCCTCTTCACATCGCCCACAGAGTCTTGTTCCTTTACAGAATAAACATTGCTTGAAAGGAAGCTTTATCCTTGTATCTGAGCCTTTCCCTGTTATATACCTAGCCATGTGATAGTGTCAAAAAAGAAGTTAATTGCCTGAGATTAAAGCGGTTAAGGAGTGCTGTGGTAGGTATAAAAACCTGTGCGGTAACGAAAGGGCGAACAGGTTGCGATGTTGTGTTATGAGAGCTGGTCTCAGGACCAGTCCTCTTCGCTTTCCTCGGTGTTTACTGCGTATTGCTAAGTTGACTAAATGCTCTTTCCCCTTGGGCTTTGCAGCAACACCTTTGTGCTGGAGTATTGCGGAGAGGTGCTGGATCACAAGGAGTTCAAGGCCCGGGTGAAAGAATACGCTCGGAACAAGAACATTCACTACTACTTCATGGCCCTGAAGAACGACGAGGTGAGCAGTGCATCGGCAGCCACGGCGGGCAGGAGCCCTCGGGAGCGCTGCCTAGCTGTGCGCGACCCCAGTGAGCTACAGCGCTGTCAGTGCGACGGCACTGCGTGTACAAAGTGGCTTTTCTTCAGCATCCTGAATCTATTATAAGAGTTTTCCCGAGGAAAGGAAACTTAGGCTGTCTTTGTGTTGTCATATTGCACGTTTTTTAAGCCATTACTCAGTTTCAAGGCAGTTGGACAGAAGTCTTGTAGATGCTCAGATGTGTCCCACTCTCCTTGAAGTCGGTGGCCCGGTAGAGGAGGGATGCTGTCAGGGTTCCCTAGCAAAGAAAGGGATGGAGCACGGACCCATCCCTTCCACGCAAGCAAACCCACGCGGCAGCAAAACCATGTCTGTGCCCCAGCTGGGGGAAATGCTTCACACTGAACTCACCATTCTTGGACACCGAAGTAAACCAGAAAACGTATCAATGAGCAGCCAAGCTTCCCTCCTTGGCTCACAGAGCTACATTAAATTTGGCTGGTGGAATCACTATATGCAGTATACTGTTGTTGAAATACCTATATACCAGCAGTTCTTAATTACTTATCTCTGCTTCAGCTAATTGGCTATTTCAGATCTATGGAATTACATAGCCGCAAATGCAGAGAAGTGCGGAGCTGCTTACCTTGAGCAGCGGGCCCTAACACGCTGAGAAGCATGTGTCTAAGTAGAAATTTAATACCGTGTTCTGCTTGTTTTTTGGGGGGTCTTAGTAGCTTTACAGTAAATCCACTAAAAATACTCCAAGTGCTTTTTTTCATTTTTTCCCCCGCAAGTAAGCGATTTCTGCAGCTGCCGTGGGCCTGTTGTGCGATCGCAAGGGAGCACAGGGGAATATTTTGCCCAGTTGTGAAAGGGAGGGCGAAATGATCCCGGACGCAATCTTTCTGGTAGAGCCTGATCCATGTGGCAGGAGTGTTTAGCTTCACCACGTTCATTGTAGCAGAGGGTTGAAAACTGATATTAAAAAGTCAAGATCCGCCCCCAAACTGAGGAGCTCTGTATTAACCTGTAATGAAAACAGAGACCTGCGAAACAGTTTCGTGGTGTTTCTCTTTCTTGGGTGCACTTTAATCGCTGTAAACCCCATTCGCTCCAAACCAAATAAAGCTGATAGCTGAAGGCGGAAAGGATGATAACTTCTCAGCAACCGTGTTCTCCCTCACCTTGTTCCTACAAACCTCGTGTGTACGTGGGTATCCTGCTTGGTGTTGCTGCCCGGTGCGGAGGGAGGGAGGGCAAAGGAAGGCTGTTTTGCTGTATTTGCTCTTTCTTTTCTCTTTAGATAATAGATGCTACCCAGAAAGGAAACTGCTCTCGTTTTATGAACCACAGCTGTGAACCAAACTGCGAGACACAAAAGGTAAACGGCTGGATCAAAGCTGTTGCTGCTGGCTGCTCATTTCCACTGCCTTGCGACTTCGCAAGCTCGGAGTGAAAAGCAGTGCTCCTTTATCTTTGTCTCCTGGTTTTTTTTTTTAACTTGTTAGTCAAATGTAAACATCTGCCTTTGAAATGGGCAAGCACTGTTGATTCAGTTTGCAAATTTTAAATTCGTCAGTGCTGCTTTTTGAAGGATTAGTCTTGTTAATTTAACACACACATGTGGTCAAGCCTGGCTGTTGTAATAACCGTTGTCGTCTTGTTTTTCCTTGCCTTAGTGGACTGTGAATGGGCAGCTCAGAGTCGGATTTTTCACCACCAAACTAGTCCCGTCTGGCTCAGAGCTGACGTTTGACTACCAGTTTCAGAGATATGGGTACGTTTTCTCTCTTTCCACTGAAGCTGTTGGAAGGGGGCTTTTTGTGAGCGTTGATGCAATGAAGAAATGCTGCTGCAAAACTAACCGTTGGAAAGCCTCATCTAATGCACAGCAGTTGCAAATGAGCTGGAATTCAACTATAAAAAAATCTGCAGGGATAAAGTTTATTCCATTTCTAACACGAGAGGTTGGGAGAGGAGCCTTCTGTTGATTTTTGCACATGTTTTCTGGTTTCACTTTATGGGCTTTGTCTTCCGCTTCATACTATCTCTCCCCCGTGGAAATTTCCCAGATAATTATCTTGACTGTTTCTTTCCCCGTCTAATTATTGCCCCAGCTCCACACTTTGTAGTGCTCTTAAACAATACCTCTGCTTTCTTCCGTGCCCACTAGGATTTTACAACTTTGCAAATAGTTGCAGAGCTGTAAAAACCTAGCAGATAGCATGTTGCTTCTTCCTGTCTTAACTGCAGAACTGCACATGCACAAGCTGTCGTGCGGGCTCTCTAACTCTTAGGTCTTTTTTTCTTGTGCATCTCTTAGCTCTCTTCTCTGAACTTGAGAACTCTTTTTCATGTGATTAGCTCAAAATAGAGTCTGACAGTCAGAAGCAACCTATAGTTAAGAGTTTAATTCTGGAGCCTTTTTATAATCATTAAGCATTTTTACTGAATACCGTTGTTTCATGAGTGTTCTCGCTTCCCTTTCCTTCTTGATCCTGCCTTCTCCAGCAGTGTGGCTCTTTCTGTAAGCTGAAGAATTGGAAATGATTTTTCAGTTATGTTATAAAATTACTGGTATTAACATGTTAGATGCTCTCATGTAATTTCCTGTCCCAAATATTAATCAGATACAGATCTTTTAACTTGTTAAAAAGTTTTTTTTTTTTTTCCCAATAACTGAGATGGCATCTGGCCAGTCAGTTCAGTTAGGAGGGAGATAGACCTGCTTTGCCCCTTCTGAGATATCCTTCTAGTTGCTCTTACAGCAAGGCCTGTTTGATTTTTAGGCATATGGGAATATCTTTAAAGCTGGGGAAAGTAATTTAATATGCAGTCTATACACCCGTAACTTCAGCCATGTCTAGATTACTTTGGCTTAGTCAAAATCATTAGGGTTTAGTATTATGGGCCTGTTAGGAGCCACTCTGATGGAGAATCATTTTGCTATGTTAGTTCACCTTGATATCTCGTATACTTGAGTTCAGTGAATGTACTGCCTGTCTTGCTGGAGTTTTCTAGCTCTTACCTCTCTCCTGCTGTCCATTGGTGTATATCCCTGCTAAAAAAAAGTCTTCCACCTCCATCTTTTATTACTTCCATGACTCTACAGCCCATTCTTTCTTCTGTATTTTGAGCAATAAGCTGCAGGCTTTTTTCCAAACGATGATATAACCTTGGTTGCTTGCGAAAGGCAGTGAGGTTAATGCCCCCCAACAACTACAGCAAAACAAACAACAAAACCCAAGAAACCTTCTAGGTAGCCTTAGTGCGGCTTTGCAGTGAATGACTTAATGTTTCCTTTCTGGCTCTTGGTTCGTGACCTAGAGAGAGCCTGGAACTGAACCAGGTTTTGGTTTCCTGCTGCAAAAACGTGGGATCACGCTAGCTGTTTAAGAAATGAAGGACTAGCTGTTTAAGAAATGAAGGATTTGGTTGAATTTTCAGTGGCCAGAATTAAAGGCCTTGCCATGCAAAGACATTTCTTTCCCTGTCCTCTGAATGCTGGAAGAAAGCTAGTGAAATACTCAGTTTGCTGTCTTGTCTCTACGTTTTGGGCAGCGTTGCTTTGCCGCAGAATTGGGGGAAAACTCCAAGACGGTCCCAAGTCACCTAACAAAATGGTGATGTGAATGTTTTCTGCATTTTCTTGCAACTGCTTAGCAGGCATTTGAGAAGCAATGCTAATGGAAAGGAAGGAGAACGGGAGGCGGTTGTGCAATACAGTAATGGTCTTTTCTTGTTGTAAGACCGTGATGCACTTAAGAGTTAGATAAAGCAACTTACTGTGGATGCAGTTGATCTGTTATTAAACTGGTATGTTACTTATGCCCACGAACAGCAAGGAGGCTCAGAAATGTTTCTGTGGCTCAGCTAACTGCCGGGGTTACCTTGGAGGAGAGAACAGGGTCAGCATCCGAGCTGCAGGAGGAAAAATGAAAAAGGAGCGCTCCCGCAAGAAAGACTCGGTGAGTGTGGTCATCCCTCGCTTTTAAGGGTAGCATCAACAGAAGCTGACCCAGGACGTGATCCTCTTTATACGAGTCTCAAGGTCACCTTTGCAGAACAACCTCCGTCTAGGATCAGTGGCTCATAACAGCCTCGAGGGTTCAATGTTTTCCATGAATGTATTTATATCATTTTATTTCATATTGGCCCTGAACACGTGTTTTCTTGGAGTTTTAATTAAATGCACATTTCTTTGCTCTGTGTTACTGGATATAAAGTACCACCAGAGAGGGACTTTTGCAGTTGCAGTATTTGACTGCACACCCTGACCAGTGTCATCAATACTGTGTGCTTTTCAGTTAAGGAGGAGCACACTAAATTCAGTGTGTTTTTTTTTCTTTTGTTAGTTTGGCATGATTTCTGATCTTCAGTGAAAGACAAGCAATACAGGCTTTACTTTTAGGATAGTACCAAAAATTTGACAGCTAAAATGGTGCAGATGTTTGCCATCTTCAAGTTGGGATGTGAAATTTGAATCTCTAATTGCCTTGGCCTCGAGGCAAGGCAGCTTCAAGGAACTTGTATGAACATGTGTTGTATTTGCTTTGACTTTGGTTTCAGTTGTGTTTGCAGATGGATGTGAATGAACTATGTAACATAAATCCAGACTTTTTTTAGCCTTTTTTATAGCTCTTCACCCATATAGTCCTTTTCAAATGGTCATGCGAACCTGCTCCCTACATTGCATTGCAGCGATGGATTTACATAATATATGCTGTAGGAAACTTTGCAGAGCAGTATGAGAAAAGTAGTCAAAAGCAGTTCTTCCTGAACGCAGGTCGCTGCTAAGAAATTGGATGGATTCTTTTTACATCCTACAAAATGGAATTGTTCTCAGCTTAAAGAAGTAGTTCCTTATTCCTACAAATAAGATTTGTTACCCGCTCTTTTGGGAGGAGCTACCTTTGGAAATACCAGCTTCATTTTCATTTACTGTATCTCCTAGCCAAGACATTCAAGTCTTGGAACTACACCTTTATTTTTAAAACCTTTTTTTTCAGAAAACTGTTTTATTCTTTTTACACATTGATTGTATCTGACCACTTGAAAAGTAGCCCTTTTCAGTAAACTTTCTTAGACTTTTCTGTGTTAAATGACTTATCACCAAGAGAGAAACCTCTTTGGTCTTGAGAACACTTAATTATCCACCAACTACACTGATTTACGATTAGGCAGTTCTACTCCTGTGTTGCACGTTTCTCCGAGAGTTTTTTTTGAGGTTGTTTCTACCTTTCATTTGGAGCAGGAAAGGTTCTGCCTGATTATGAAGGCTCTCTTGGTCACATCATATGTTGTCATTTATAATTGGATTTAAAGTACTAATTGGTGCCACTGATCAGTAGGTTATATTGTGAACGTTGATATTCCAGCATCCTTGTGGAGAGAGATGCAGCTCTGGTTGTAAAGATTATAAATGAGAGTTAGGTATTTTTAGGTATATTAGATCCAGAAGCAACTTTTTCTGCAGTTAAAACAGAGATAATCTGTTTTCCTATGTGAAAAGATCAATTTGTGACTGGGAGTATTTGCAACTGGGAGTATTTTGGTGCGTACAGCTGGAATTTCCTCTGCAGAGCACGTGGTGTAAATGTACACTTCTGCAACGTGCTGCTCATTAGATGAAGTTTATGTTAGAGACGGAGGAGTCCTTCATGCTGAATGTGTATCAGCTGCGCGTGGGCTCTGGTTACAGGACGGGCCGCCCTCCGTACCTTCCACTTCTGCAGAAGAAAACACAGCTAGTGTGAACAGTGCACTTTTGTACAATATTTAAGGTCTAAACAATGTTGAAGGAAAGCTATAAAATACCAGATAAAAGAAACCCAAGCAAACCCAGTCAAATTAAGGCCAGACTTTTTTCCTTCCAGTATGTGAGGATTGTTCAAGGGAGGCTGGTTCTGGCTCCCAAAGCCAGAGAACAAATTATCTTTAGCATCATGTAGGGTGGCATTTTGTGAGCCTGGTATGATCTGAAAATTGCACACCCGTTGTCTTTTGCCGTGGCAGGTGGACGGGGAACTGGAAGCGCTGCTGGAGAACGGAGAGGGCCTCTCAGATAAGAACCAGGTTCTCAGTTTATCCCGGTTGATGGTTCGGATCGAGACGCTGGAGCAGAAGCTTACCTGCCTCAAACTCATACAGGTGAGGAGATCCCGGCCGCAGGGGGAGGGAATCGCTTGCTGTTTAAGCAGGAGCTTTTCTCCCTCATTAGAAGAAGAGGGAGAAATGGAAAAAGGTTTGACAGTTGTGCCAGCCTACCAAGCGTGAGATGAGTCACAGCAGAGAAACTTGCAGTTCTGCTTGGTTTATAGACCACGTGTAATCCTGGCCCTTTGCTTGGTCTGTGTTTGGTGGAACGAATGTGCCTGGGTGGTGTTTTAAAACATTCATTTCTACAAGAGCATGAAAGGACTGAAATCAGAATGATCATTTTTATCCATATATACTGAGCTGCTTAAAGTTTCACAGAAGGAATTTAGAAAGTACATGTTTGTCAGCTTAAACTCATAGCCAGCTTATCTCCAAGATTATCAAGATTTTTTTACCTTTGACTCAGTGCAGATTAGTTGCAGCCAGTCTTCTGTGCAGTCTATTCTCTCCTTAAGTTTTATTCTGTAATACGAGCTGTCCACCAGGTACGCTTACAGCCTTTTCTGCTTTATGCATTATTGCTCTGAAAACAGCCGTTATGTCCACTAAAATTACATGAGACGTGCTGATCGTGGCAGATACCTGGTTCTGGCTCTCTGCTTTGTGTGCTTTCTCAGTAGCAGTGAGTTTTTTGGGTAATATATACCTGGTACGGTAGTTGGCCATATCGGCTTGTAGAAACCAAAGGGTTTTTTGCCTGTTCCCATGGACTTTCTGTAACTTTGGCTCATCTAGAACACGCACTCGCAGTCCTGCCTGAAGTCCTTCCTCGAATGTCATGGCTTGTCCCTCCTCTGGATTTGGATGACGGAGCTGGGCGATGGGAGGGGAAGCACCGCTAACAACCTGAAGCTGCAGCTGGAGGTCAGTAATTCCCTTAGGACCGCTGGGTCGCTCTTTGTGTGCATGAAGCTTTTGAAGCAGCTTTACTAATTGCTCACAGGAAGCATGTTGATTTTATTTCGTTTTCTTTGGGTATAAGTATTATGTCACGTGTTCCTGAAAATAAGCTGCAGGTACCGCTGGAATTGCCGTCTAAAATTTCTGCTTTAAGGGAGGTTCTAAATACAAGGAAGGAATTTGCTTTTGTGGTTTTTCTTAGATTTCTGAGCTAGTGACATGAGCCAGACTTAAATAAAGGTCATTGCTGTTGCTGCTTATTCCGGACTGAACTGCATAGGGAATTTGAGGTATTGCTTTGACAGTCTTGAGCGGAACTTGAATTTCTGTTTTCTGTAGGCACTTCAGCATTGCTTGTGAAGATCGTGTGGTAGTTCCTTTATTAAAGACACTTCTACAAGAACTTGGCTATATGTTTTAGAGAGGCTTTCCCAGTCCTAAACAGGAAAGCAGAAGCTGCAAGAGCTTTAGAGTTCGGGTGTCTGGTCTCGTACTGACTTCCACTTTGTTTTTCCCAGCGGTGACAGAGTGACACGCTGACAGTGCTGCTTCTTAGCTCAGAACGGGTTTTCTCCAAGCTGTGATGTAGCACTGCTGAATGACCTCTGTCGTACTCATCTCTCCCCATCCCCGAGTGGGAAGCTGTCCGTGCAATCCAGCCTCTCGCAATCCAGT
Source organism: Casuarius casuarius (assembly GCA_003342895.1). Lineage (NCBI taxonomy): Eukaryota > Metazoa > Chordata > Aves > Casuariiformes > Casuariidae > Casuarius > Casuarius casuarius. The sequence continues at coordinate 717,643 of PTFA01000263.1, forward strand.
TCTCCTAAGCTCACTGACTCGTGGGCTTTGTAAGACTAGGGGATAAGTCTCCAACGCAGTGTTTTTAGATGCTCCCTCTGCTCAGGCGTGAGAAACAGATGCTGCCGGTGTCAGAAGACTGAGAATTGACTGCCTTTACCTCCACGTGCCTCTCTGAGCCCTCTGCTCTCGGGGTGGGATGAGGACACCTGAAGATTTGTGTAGCCCAGCTCAACATCGGGCTTTGTGCAGGTGTAGCAGGACAGTTTCTGCTCTCCTCTCGAGGAGCCTGTGTGGTGGTGAAGGGATGGCAGGGCTGTCTGCTCAGGCCACCGGTTCCACCGTCTAGTCCTCACCTGTCCTGATTTAGACAAAGCTTTGACTACATATGCCTGAAAACTTGTTGTGGTTGGTCAAGGGTCCCATCAGCCTTGCGCTGTGCAGAGAATGCTGTTGCTTATGGGCCATATATGTTGCGTAGAAGGCAGAGATTCAACGGATGCCTCAGGTTTTCTCTCCTGCTAATTCGATGTGGTTTTTCAGTGCTTCAGCTGAAGCAGAACTGCTTGACGCCTGCTGAGTCAACCTTCCTGTTGCTTGTTGTGATACGTCAGCCTGATGTTGCTGTATGGGGAGACTCACTAGGTCGCATGAAGATCTCTTGAGGCTGAATCTGCTGGAACTGAGTTAATCGTGAATTCTCTTGCAGTAACCACGCTCAGGAGGATCTGAGCTGTTGCCTTTTATAACTGCAGTATTTTCTTCTTTGGAGCAGACAGAATCCATCCCACATCATAAATATCACAGCCATTGCTCTGAGGGAGCCTCAATCCTGAAATTATGTATGTAGTTACTTCCCTCCTTGCTCCCCGTGATACAAGGGCCACAGCACTGCAGAGCTACTAGGTAGCTCAGTTCCAAGTGGGAAGTTGCTGATCTTTGACCTCCAGTTTTGGCTGGAGAAATCAATGCTCAGGTTAGACTTTGGTTTTTCTCTGTTTCCTTTGGACTGGATTCAGACGCTCAACTTTGTTGATCTCAAACCCAGAGTCCCCCTCGCAGGGTCTAAGAGGGTAACTCTGAATAGCTGTGATAGTGGATAGTGGTGGCTTTGTCTCTGCTCCTCCACTCCACCCTCTGCTGTAAAAGCATCTGCTGTCCCTCGGTCCTGGAGGACTAGTTTTAAAAATGAACACAATGAAAACTGGGGAACTTCTGATCCTCTGAAAAGCAATGGCTGTCTCTTGCTTCAAAAAATACTCACCTGCCAAGCATTCGGGCTCTGTTCTTGAGGGAGATGTTGCTGAAGTCACCTGCTGGATTTGGGGAATGAGAAAAGTTGTGCCCTCATTTAGTCTGGTGCTTCAGTAGCTGCTTATGCAGCTTTCTATGCCAGAGCGATGCCTGTTGCCACTAACAAGTTTCCTGAAAGGGATTTTTAGGCCTCTTAAAGACTAATGAGACATGCTCGCCTCATTTGATTATTGGGAGGATCAAAGGAGGCTCCACAGCTGTCTGTATCTGTTTGCACGTAAGGTTTAACTTTACACACAGCAGACTGCTGCTTCGAGTCCTTTTATGTTCTTTAACTACTTACATGCGTTCAAACCCCAAAATAAGCCCATCTGGTCGTCCCCGGCTCCCTGTCTCTGTTGAGGGTCTTCCCACGGATGAAGAGATCCCCCTGGAACAGTTCTCGTGCTGGAAGGCAGACCTGATTTATCAGTCCTGCTGCAGTTCTTGGTGTATTTATTGCCCTCAAAACGTCCATGAAGGGATCACAAACCATACACAATGGATCGCTGTTTCATTCTTATTGTTTTGAATCATATGAAAAAAGTGTAATGATTAGTGGCGCTGGACCTTTGCTGACAACTTGCAGTCCTTTCATTAGGTGATTTAATGATTTAAAAATGTGAAGTAGTAGGGATTGAGAGCATCAGGCAAGGACCCGAGAAGTAATTTATACAAGAGACACATGGAATGAGTTTTTCTTTCCTCCCCGAAGGTGCAAATCATACCATAAAATTAAGTCTACCTCTTGTGCAAGCATCGTGATAGATTCTAGGATCCTACGTACTGCTTTTTTTTAGCATAGAAGTTCTCTGTTGCTAGCTTAAAAACCAGTTAAAATATGCCAAATTTTGTAGTAGTATATGATTTTTTTTTTTAATGCAGTGGCCTATTAAACTCATGAGCGTATAATCATGGGAGCTATAGGTAGCTACTGCTGAGATTCCTTGGCACGCTCGTCAAGCAAGGCCGGTACTCCACAACATGACTTTCTTGCGTCGCGGCTGGTCGGGCTGGCTGCCCACCCGTCGCCCTGTGCCCCCCTCCTGCCGGGCCCCGATGAGCCGCCCCCCGGCTCGTGTGGTTAATGCTCCGGCTTCCGTGGGAGGTGTTCACCAGCCGCCTCTGTCAAAGCGGAGAAAAAGCTTTCCTGCTGTTAGTTTGCGAATTCATGTTGGTATTTCAGAAGTTACCCCTTGCTGAGGAAGGGAAAGTGTTCCCCGTTGGAGGCAGTGTTGAATTCTAACGGCTCTGGTTTTGTCTTTGCAATTAGATTATGAAGACGCTGGAGCTCCTGCCTATACCTAATAAGAACATGTTGGAGGAGAGCAAAGTGCTTCCGATTATTCAGCGCTGGGCTCAGACCAAGACCGCTGTCCCGCAGCTCAGTGAGGGCGATGGCTACTCGAGCGAGAACACGTCGCGGGCTCACACGCCGCTCAACACGCCAGATCTTTCCACCAAGCAGGGTGCGGAAGGTGACACGGATACCCCCAAGAAGCTGGTGTTTCGAAGGCTCAAAATTATCAGTGAAAACAGCATGGACAGTGCAATCTCGGATACAACCAGCGAGCTGGAAGGAAAGGAGGGCAAAGAGGACCTGGACCAGCTGGAAGGTGCCACCACGGAGGGGTCAGAGGAGCAGCCCCAGCAGCCGGAGATCAAAGCTGTTGTTGACGCTCCGGTGGAGAGCAGCAAGCCCCAAGCGCTGGAGCTGGAGGTTGAGCCTGAAGCTGAGGTCAAAGAGAGCAACGGCGCGAAGCTGGAAGAGCCCATTACCATGGAAACGCCGTCTCAAGATGAAGAGGAAGGCGTCTCTGATGTTGAGAGCGAGAGAAGCCAAGAGCAAACCGACAAAATTGTGGATGTGAGCGATTTGGCTACCAGGCTGCTTGACGTCTGGAAAGACCTGAAGGTAAGAGGCACCCTGTGGTACCCCGCGGCTCCACCACCTCTGCTTTCGTTAAGGAAAATGCGGAGGTGTGTGCAGTCCAGTACAAACGAGGCCGAGTTGTTGGCCTCTTGGTAAACGCTTGACCACCTAAGACTGCTTTTTCTACATAAAGAGCTTCTCCAGGTGCTTTCCGTATATATCCTTTCATTGCAAACTGCCCCGTCTGCGGCTTGCGGTAGACTTCCAGGTGCTGGTGTGTCGCACACTGAAAGGAGCAGATAATTCAGTTTGGCCACCACAAAGACAACTTAGTCATCCAGTTTTTTAGGCCCTTCAGGGGAAGGGCGACTCTTAAGTGGTTGAGGTTCACTTCTCAACTGGTCGGAAAATGAGAGGCTAGCGACAGTGCGGCAAGCAGTTCTGGTTGAAGTGGCCTAGTATCCGTCAGCGTTGAAAGAAATAGACTGACCATCTACTCTTAAACTCAGTTATCACAAGATTGTCAGTGTTTCCTGTTCTGTGAGCATCTGCTTTTCATCGCAGTGTATCCAGAAACTGATCTGTTGGCAATATTACAGTCTCTTGATACTACTTTTAGTGCTGGGTTAACCTCTAAATGTTTGCAGTCCATGTTTAGATCAGGCAAATGTCCAGATTTGTGGATACTAATCCGAACCTTTAAAGATAGCTAGAGTATGCAGCGGCTTCATGTTTCGCTTCCATCAGGGTCTTTCTGGAGTAGATAACTTCTTTAGGAAAAGGATTTGGTGGCTGCTGGTTGCTTTCTCGACTCCGGTGTCAGGCAGGCGTCTCTTGAGCAGTGCAGGTGGCCTACTTGGGCAGCTGATCTGTGGCCATCGGCTTGCTTTGAAATATAGGACGTTCCAGTAAGCTACCGCTCAAAAGCTTCAGGCATTTTCTGGTGTTTCTTTAGGACTTCTGAAACTCCTCACCCATCTGTCGTTCCTATGGGATTATAGCCCTTGCAGGAGCGAGGAGGGAGGGAGCTTTGCTTTTAAAATATAAGAGTAGCATTTGCTGAGGATCCGGCAGAGGAATCCAGGGCACTGCCCGGTGCTGGGAAGGTGCCGAATCGGTGCGTTGTAGGACCTGTCCCTTATGCTTTCCAGCGCCAAGATAAGAAAAGGGAGGAGAAGGGAACCTTTGTAACTTCTCCCTGCCGCTTCCCTACAGCAAAGATGCAATCGCGTCCTTATCGGAGTCTTCCTGTGCTTCCACATGACGTGAGCTCGGTGAAAACGATAGCGGAGGTCTTGTGCCCTTGTCTTGATCAAACGTCCGCCCAGTTTTAATGACTGGAAGTTCTCTTTAAGCAAATTTACGCTGGGCTGCATCATGTGGCTAAAGAGTGGGTGTTCCCCTTACGGTGGCCAATGAGTAATGCTATGGAGGAAGCTATCAAAAATAACGGTAATACACATAGTGCAGTGCCATGTCCCGATGGTGGAGACCGCGGTGAGCTCTGAGTCCAGGAAACTTCACTTGTGTCACTTCAGCTACCATGGCTGTAAACATTCCCATTCATAGAACATATCTAGGGATTTATGTAAGACTTAGGAGAATCCTTACTTTTATCTCTGAATTTTTCAGAAGAATCTGATGCCCTTGAGCATTTGTAGAATTGTTTGACCGTAATCATTTATGCCTTAAAATCTTAGTGGGAGGAGAGGTGAGACTTTGCCATATAAACGGTGAACTGAAGTATGTTTCTATATAAAGAGTTAGGTTGTGTTTCTTGTTTTCGCGCCCCCCCATCCCTTTACCAAGCGGATCTGCGATACATTAGTTACCAGGTTTTAATTTGCAGGCTTTTAAGATTTGTGTGGGCCTTAGGATTATTTTTAATTTCTTTACGGGACACTGTCAGGTTGAATTTATGGTTAAATTGAAACAAAGTCCTTTTCCGTACATTACTAATACCTTGGATTGTTTGAACTGAAAGCTGAACTAATTCTTCATCCTATACCGCTTTTGAGTTATACTTGCTTTGGACTGCACGGGTTCACTCTTCTATCTGTAACTAGACATTTTTGCTTTCAGGATCCCACGTTGCAGTGTTTAAACTTGAAAACAGCGCAGGAAAAAATGTTTAATAGCAAAAAGTGTGAAGTTTTGTGAAACGTGCGACTTTTCTAAAAACGTGGGTTTGGCACCAAATTTGATCTGACAGTGTCGTGTTATCAGCAAGCGCCGACTCCCAGAGCGCTTGTGTTTCCTCTTGAGCTTGGAGGAGGTCAGATTTGGGGCGCTGGGGGCATTTGCTGGCGCCCGTGGTTAGCTGTGGAATCGTTACCCATCACACGCTGCCGCGCCAGATGTGGACTCACATCTGCTCTGTGACGGCTCTTGGTCGGTTATAGCGTTCTTCACCTCCTATAACTGAAAGGACGCTGGTGACCGTCTGCAGCGCGTTTCTGGCCTTAGGGACGCGGGTATTTATCGCAACAGCTAGCTTTGTCCCCAGCGGAAGCGATGCCATGTGCCTGAAGTCAGGACCATGCCATAGGTCTGAGAAAAGTTTGTCTCCTGCCAAGTGTCCTTGGGGAAACTGGGACCTCTGGGTGCATCCTGCCCTGTACCTTGCCGTGACGCTAAAGAGTTAACTGCTTCTGTCCGACTTTCACCTGTTAAGATACCGGTTTCTGGGTTAATTTGCCAGGCCACCGTAACGCAGCCCCGAAATGGCTGGTTCCTAAATGAAAAGACTAACAGGAGGGAGACTGCTGCACCTAACGGCGCCGAGCTTGAGCTCAGAGGGGGCCGGATGGTCACCGGAGCTCTTAGAAGCCATGGGAGGACTTAAGTCACCCGAGCGGAAAGAAGGTGCCTTTTCCAGCCCTGCCAAGCTTTTCACAAGCTGGTTTTGGTTGAGTTGTGGAGCGCTGAGCACCTATCCGCAATAACAGTGGCGTTGGACGGGCGGGCGGGCGGGTCTGAAACCTCGTAACTTAAGCTATGTCCTCCCCGGTCTTGCTGATGACCCCCTTGTAATTTCAACCATTTCCATCCAGCTTCTCAGGGCAGCAAGGAGCTTGTTAACATCACCAGCTGACCATGTGTCTCCTTTTCTCAACTCCATTTTCAACTCCGTGCTGAAGAAGGGAGAGAACATAGCGTGCATACTGTGAAGACACAGGAAGATGGTTGGGAAGCTGGATGATGCATGAGAAATATAATAGGTGAAAAGAGGACAGAGGTGGTTAACTCGGTGATGCCGACGTTATTTTGGTGCGTCCATTGCCGGCAATGGACGTCGCTCCGGGAAAATCACAACTCCTGGCGTGAAAGGATTAAGTGAGCTATTTTTTTATATACCTCTACACACAGGACAGCCGCCCCGGCTTGCAGGGCCGCCCGCCCCGGCTCCTCGGCCCGCGAGGAGCGTTGGCCGCTCACACATACCCACCGCACCGCGCGCGCACACTGCCCGCCGGGGTACGTTTTCAGCCTGGGCTCGTGCACGCAGTTGCTGCTCTCCGAGGAACTGGTGCACCTCTTTGCCCGGGCTGAAAACGGGCTCCGCGGGGCGAAGGCAGCGGTTCAGGGCGGCTCTCCCGCGCGCCTCAGCCCGCCCCGCGCTGAGGACCGCGCTCTCGCGCACAGGACCGCGGCAGGTAAGGCCCCCTGGACTGACGCGTGTAGCGAAACACAGACGGACGCAATACGTGGTGTGATGGCTAATGATTCCAGTGCTTTCCCCTGTTGGCATCCCAGGAATGAGCGCGTTCTAGCAGACACCCTCCAGACCGAGCGTGGCAAGGGGGGATGCAAACCGCTGGCGTTTCAGATGTGCAGAGGTGAAGCTCTGCACATCTGTTAGGAAACTTCTCTCAACGAAGCCTTTTGAGGGCTCGCGTTTCAGTAGCTAGGGCTGAGGGGAAGAGAAGCGTTCAGCTTTAACTCAGAGTGGGCTTTAGCAGTGCCGGCATTTTGAGGGCAGTCTGGCCATTGGGGTTTCCTTGCCATTTACCTAAAACCAGGCCTGCAGATCCTGCAGCTCCCCCATCCAGAGCAGGGGCTTTATACCATCTTCGGTTGTTTAGACACCTAAAGTTTGTCACTTAGAGAAGCCGAGTGCTCTAGAGAGTCTCACCACGGGAACAGAGCGGGCAACGGCAGCTCTGTTGACAGCCTTGTCCATGTTAGCGTGATTTGGCTCTCTGTGGTGCAGGTGGGACTGAGCTTTTGTCATTTTGCTTCACTCCTGGGTGGGCAGATAATGTCCTCACCTTTCTGGGGAGGAGGCAGATACGACCTTGTGGCTGTGAGGGTCCTCAAAGCCTGTCCTACTAACTGGAGAGGTGTTTTTTTAAGAAAAAGCTTTTGAAGGAGCCCGGTGTCTTGGATTTAAAAGGTTTCAGCTGGACACTTCTGGCCTGAGAATTATTTAGCAGTGACCTGGAATTCAAGGCTAAGATATTATCCTGGCTATTTGGCTTAGGCAAGGTGGACTCTCTGTTTTGCAATCAAAACGGCCTTTCTCTGGAGTTAATCGTTAGCCCGAACAGGGAGAGCAGGACTGGGATGACCCAGACAAACTGAACTTTCTTCTTGCCCTGAGATCAGTCTCTCCAAATCACATCTGATGCCTCTCGATAGGGCAGCGTTATGAAACTGCTCTTGCCCGTCCCGTTGGCAGGCAAGCTGTCCTGGAGTGACCGGCTCTGGCTCCAGTGCACGCATCCCACCCCCGAGTGAGGACACTTCTAATTCGTATAACAGCAAATCATAGTTTGTGAGAACAGTAGGCACCGGCGAGTGGCCAGGCTGCTGCTCCTGGTGAGGTTTATTGGCGTTTATGTGAGGATGTCTTGGTGTTCTTCTCCCTTCCGTACCTTGGCATCGTGCTTGCATGCGTGGCGGGGCTGGAGGGAGGTACGGCAGGAAGGTGTTAAGAGGAAAGGAGGAGAAAGGAAGTGCGGCCATGAGCACAGACGCACAACCTGAAAGGGGACAGATTTAGTTGTGTCATGTTGCTTCAACAAAACAGGGCAAGAAGTTTGGGGCACTTCAGAACAAGTAGAGTTGGATGAGAGGGGGAAAGCGGCCTGGAGCCGGAGGAAGGGAGTAGCGGTGCTACCTCTTGATTCGCTCGGCAGGGTGAACTCCAGATGTGTTATTTGCTTCTGCAGCTGCTCTTCTGAGTGGCTTTTGCTTGTGTTTGAAGTTTAGAGGTCATCACCTAACATAGCCGTTGAGGTCGCGCGACTTGATTCGAGTCACTTCTTCCTCCTGGCTCTGTAATGAGGTGCAGATGGAGTTTCGGCAGGCAGCCTGCAGGTAGCCTTCGCTTTGAACGCGTCGGCCCTGCCAAACGGGGCGAGCCYCCAAGGGCTGCAGGCAGCTCTGCGGCTGAGCATCCAGCAGCGCGATTCAGTCCCCTGCTACCCCGGGAGAAAGGTGGCCGTTTCCCATCGGATCATCCCCTGTGCCGGTCCTGCTCGCGTGCCGGCGTCGGCCCCTTGACATGTTCGCCCAACATGAGCCTCTTCCCTGCTCAGCAGCTTCTGCCCCGTAGTGCTGCTGTTTCCCTGCTTCGGTCTTCGGGGTCATGCGAGTCCATGCCATTGCTCTTCCACTTTTGTCCCATTAAGTGAAAAATAGTTGGCAGCTAACGGGCAGATTTCCAGGGGGAATTTCACTACGCGCAGCCTTCCTTTCCTTCTCCTGCCGCTACGTCCTCCGAGTCTTGAGATCACCGCAGTTCTYCTGCCTTTGTAGCGTCAGGGTTTTGTACGTGCAGATAGACAGCCTAAATTCTGTTCTGCCTTTGTTTGCAACCGGCATCTTCCCATCATCCTTCTTTTYGTATTTAACTTTCCGTGTAACTCATTAAACACTGCTCTCAAAGGTAGAGGAGCATTTGGACTTTGTTAGTGGCCTTGCTTTGATTTAGCAGTTATGTATACTTAAGCTAGCAGCTTCCGTTTCCAAAAATAAGAGAGGCTTTTGCAGTTCTCCCTGGCTTGCATCTGATTTGCCACCATCTGGTTTTCATAGGACGCTTCTGACATATTCCTCCAGAATATGCTCGTTGCTCTTTCAAAGACTCGGCTGCCTCCGCTCCTGACCAGACCGATCCTGGCGGTTCTGCATCCAGTAGACACATGCATAAATCCTATCCGGCAAGAGTTTGCTCCCAGGCAGCAGTTCGTAATTAGCTTTTATTTCACGCTGCCCGGTTCTTAGCTCGGACGGTTAATTTGATGAGGCAGATCTTGCCACGGATTCACCGGTTTCCCGCGGCGGTGCCTCCTTAACTGTGGTCGCAGCCTCATGCCGCGGAGGAAGGCGCTTTCCCCATCGAGGGAGGGCAGATGCTTTCTTGCAAGTTCAGTCATCTTTGACCTTGACGCTTAGAGTCAATTATCTCTGTTTAGTCGGAATAGCTATAAATACTTGAGTGGCAATAAAAATGTCACTTTATTTCTTAGGTTCAGTGGCTGCATTTCGGAGAGGGAGCTATAGCAGCTCATTGCAGGAGCAGGTGATATGTTGTGTGCAGCGCTGTGCCCTTCGCTGGGTCCGTGTCTGCCGGGTCCATTTGCGTTAGGTGGCCCCTGGCCTCCTCCCATTCCCATTAACCATCCTTCCAGGAGTTTCCCATAGCATATTCTGCTATTTAATGGGAAAAGTYTTTTTAGGAGCTGGGAAGTCCAATATATTTCACCTCTTCCCACCTCTCGTGTGCTGCTTTATCCTTTAGCCGCCTTAGCTGGTTCGGCCATACTCTTGGGCTTCAGGGGCCACTCGTCACAGCTTCTCGCCGTCCCTACGGAGCGTAATGCCAAGCGGGACACAGCAGGGAACGGGAGACAGCGGAGCTTCCCCTTGCTTTGCTTTGTGGTGCATCCAACAATAATTTGTCAGTGGGGAATGAAGTAGGAGRGAGAAAATAGCAGCGAAGGTCTGTCGCCGATGGCTGCCTTTGGGTCTGCAGGAGCAATGTTCATGGTCTGCCCTAGCAGCTCCTTCCAGCTTCGGATAGTAAAGGATAACATCATCCTGGTCACTTAATGGCGAATAAATAAGGTAGCRCAGTCCCTTGCGCCCCTGCGATTCAGCTTTTAAAGGAATGCTCCAGTGTCCTTGTAAGAGCTCTCGGGTGCTGCTGCTCTGCATCTCCAACCTGTCGAAGGACATCACCTCTCTACGCGATGGAGTTTGTCTTGGCTGGGACAGATTTGATAGTATTAGCTAGGTTTTCCTGTCCCAGCAAGTTCCTCCTGCATCTGCCCCCAGCCCAAACCGAGTTACTACGTCGTTTCTTTAGATTCAATTAAAAACGCCCTAAGGACATTGCACTTGTCCAGAAGAGTGCTGGACGGAGGGAAGAACCGCGGAGGGAGGTGTTCCCGGGCCCCGGGCCGCCTGCTCCCGTCGCGCCCCCCTTGCTGGGGCCGTTCCTTCCCGAAGGATGCTGATATARTATTTTTAGATGCTTAAGCTGCTGAATCGTGTTTAGACCCGGCCTGTGGGCGCCGAAGGTTAAAACTGAAATGCTATTCAAGCTAGCAAATCATTGTATCAGGCTGCATTTATRAAGATGAAAGTTGCAAAAAATATTCAAAAGCAAAATAGCTATTTGACCCTCTAAAAACCTTATCTAAGATGACTTTTTTCCCCCTTTTTTTGCTTTTTTTTAAGCTTCAGCGGCACTTCTGAAGCAGTTGTGACTTGCRACAAGGCCACAACAGGACTCCTTATACTTTCATTTATTTCACCAAAGGAAAATATGTTTTCTTAGCCCCCGGGGCACGTGCTTTTTCTAGGACGACAAAATCATGCCGCGTGACTCTGAAACCTGGGCGCTCTCGTTAAATGTCGCGCTGGAGGTGAGCACGTTGCTGTAAGGCGATGTAAAGCCGTGCCACCGCACAGCCCGGCGGAGATGGCAGTAGATTCATTTCCAACCAGCTTTCAAAAATAAAGGTGGATATTTAATACTTTAAGAGAAAATATTTTGTTTTGCTAGGCGRTTTTCTTGTGACAAGCTGTGAATAAAGCTGGCTGGAAGCTGACGGTGCTCCAACCTCTTTTTTTTCCCTGCCAGCCTCTGAAATGACCTCGCTCCTCCCCAAACTGGGGAGTGAAATGCCTGCAAGCCTGGGGCTTCGGTCCTGTGGCCGCTGGCGAGTGCTTGGGGGGCTGAACCGGGCAAGAGCAGCGCAGCCGCCCTCCTCCGTTATCTCTGTTTTTCTTTTTTTTTTTAGAGGACCAACGTTGCGTATGGTTGAGCRTTGCACGCTCAGGTCCAAGCCAGGGCTGCGTGTTTTCCGAGCGTAGCTAAGCTTTGAGTCTCGAGGTAGAAGCAGGCAACGCTCAACGTTGGTGGGAAAAACAGAAGCAGCTTTTGCTCCCCCAATAACTGTTTTATGGCATCGAGGCATCAAGGCGCGCTTGGTGCTTTTGCTTTGTATCAAGCACGAAGAAACGATGCCGTTCRAAGGCAGTGATGGTTGCAGGCTGGGACCCCAGCGGTCCGTAGGGTCCATCTTCGCCGGCTTTCGGCACAAGCACTTGGGTTGCTCCATCTCCAGCCCTAGGAAAGCCTGAACCCTGGCCAGGCCGGCCCTCGGAAAGCAGGGCTCACGGCGCTCGGACAGCATCTCTGTGCCCGTACGGTAGTGCAGCTCATACGAACTCATCTTCAGGTGCTTCTTTTTTGGGACACCAGCCCGTGCCTCTGCAGCCTCCATCGGGGCCGTGTTTTCTCTCTGCGGCTTTTCGTGGTTGGTTTCTTTGATCTTATTTCCTTTCACCTGACCCTGTCGCTTGTGTTCAGCCAGAAAAGAGTTAGTTTATCACATGCTGCTCTCCAGTGACCAGGTATCGCGTTTAACTACTGCAGCTGTTCCAGGAGGAGAGCAGATAGCGAGCGCTTGATGCCCACTGGAGCTAGAGTAACTTCTTTCTGAGCTAACAGCACTTGGACAGCCCACAACACTGTAAAATGTCTGTGTGCAAGACACGTTTTAATCAACCGTTAGCTGCTGTAGGGTCATTAGCATTACTAATATGATAAAATATTATTTTCACTTGAAGTGTCAGAATATTTAGATTGAAAATGCAGTCGAGAACATGTTGGTACTTACAGAGCTCATTCCGTAATCTGCAGTGATGCACAGTTGTTTAACATGTCATCGAGATAGCTGTTGCTACACGTCTAGTGGCGTTTAACGGGGACGCCGGGCTCTGCGTGACGATCCCGGTCTCGGCGTTTGCAAGACCAGGACCCTCGGCGAGTTTTAATCCTGGTTCCCGAGCCGTGTCCCATTTACGGCGTGGGGTAACTCAGCGAAGCCGAGCGAGGGGAGCGCAGGGGCTGCCAGGTCCAGGTTCAGAAGGAGATACTAGATCTTGACGGGTACGGAAAGGCCACCTTGCTGCCTCCGGTGCTGTACTAAGACGTAAGGTTTGAGCTTCTGAGGTATCCAAGTACAGTATTGGCACGTCAGGTCTTTCTCCTGCCTCTAAAGACCAGAGTAGTGTTAAGCTCCTGCAGTTCGCACGGGTTTTGTAGTAGTCCCAAACATGTCGTGAGCTGCCCACGTATGTGAGAAATGGTTTCTGTCTCAGATAGCTTGAAGTCTTAAAGAAGTGCATTTCAAATTAGCAAAATGCACCAAACTTTCCTTGTCTGAGGCTCTTTTCCTTCCCTCTCTTTCTTGCACGGGGTCTTTACATGAAGTTGCAAACGGAGCGTTGGAGGAAGAGTCATAAACCTGGGACCGGTGGGTACCAGAGAAGCAATAAAGTATTAAACGTGGTGCGGCACCTCTTATTATCCCGCTTTGCGGAGTGGCACCTTCTCTTCAGCGGTGGTGGGCAGCAGTGGCTCTACCTCCGGTGGGTCTGAACTCGGAGGAGGGCAGGGGTCTTAGCGAGGCAGAACAAGCCGTAGCCGAGGGGGGCCCCGCTTTTGGGGGAAGGACCAATGCCCCACGTTGTCTGAAGCAGCAGAGGCTTCTGCCACCTACGTCAGAACRTAGCAAGGACCCAACTCGAACACCGCTCCCCCTGCCCGGGGGTTTGGAGGGCCGTAAAAGGGGCCCTGCTYCCCGTCAAACGTGCAGCCAGAGCACGGGCACGGGCGAAAGCGCGGTGGCGGGTGGCGTGGGATGCGGGCAGGGGCCCCGCCTGTGCAGCCCAGTGACAGTTCAGGCAAGTGGGAAGAAGGATGGAAAGTAAATACGGGATTTTTCCAGTGCAACACATTTAAAGATCCTACAGGATAATTAAGGACAAGCTTAGAGGACGTTCTAAAAAAACCCTTGCGGGCACACAAAACCGAGTTAAAAACCCAGCCGCGTAACGTAAGTCGCCAGTTCAGCAGAAGCCTCCTGCCATCTCAGACCTGTTCTGCCAGAAGGCTTGGAGCAGAAGGGGTGGTGCTGGGACGTTTAAAATGTGACCTGCCTTGGAATGCAGAAATGARTAAACACGTTTTTTGTTTTAAGTGTATGACGTAGTGCCAGGGAGTCTGTTCGCACTCAGATACTAGAAGGTCAAAAATATATCATAAGTGATGAGTGACGGTCTTAGCTTCTTCAACAGAGCTAAGACTATGGAAGGGTTGAAGGGAAGSGGTGCGGAGGTGGCAGCTGACCCAAACGCAGGCCAGGAGCTTCGGTGGCAAACCGAGGACCTGACTTCGAGGTGTCAGCTGCAGGCGCAGGCAGCGGCACCTTGATTTTGCTTGGTGGGCGTTGAAGAGCTGCAAGGGCCGGGAGTCTGTCTGCTTTTCTTTGGAGACTCTGTGCTTGCTTCGGCGTTAAGGGCAACCAGATGCTGTGCAGAGGGCTGGGCGATCATCTGCGCTCCCCCCCGGGTGCTCCCTCCCTGCCCCGGCTGCTCTCGTTATCAGGAACGTGTTTATTACTGGGAGGTGCATGGGGAAGGGCTGGTGACCCCGTTTCAGACGTCCCGGCGATAGATCAGCTCAGCCGCCTGTCCTGGAGGTCTGGCTCTAACCCAGCTCTCGAGGGCCTCTGCCTCCTGCGTTGTTTGGGCAGGTTCAGGCTCAAGATGAGTTTGCAAGAGCACAGAGCTTCCAAGACCTCTGCTGTGGGTATGCGAGCAGCAAGCGAGGTCTTCGGAAAATAAAGCAACTGCAGGGAGACGGGTGCTACCACATCATGTTTCTTACCTCCTTCTACTCTGGACTTTCCCGATCTTGAACTGTTTTTTTTTCTGCTCCTGCCTCTAGTTAGAAACAGGGATGTAAAAAGTCCCTGGATGCTGGACGATCTCAGGATGGTTGAGGTTGGAAGCGACCTCTGGAGATCATCTAGTCCAGAGGCCCCTTCCAACCTCAACCGTTCTGTGACACCGTGGGGCTGCTTCAYACACGAAGCTAAGGGGCAAGCGAGTTTCCTTAGTAATTGCCGAATATCTGGGCATTGACCGCTCTTCGAGGGAGCGCGTGGAGCTGCGGCAGGCGGTGCGATGGCAGCGCGCGCTCATAGCTCTTCTGAGCGGTGGTGAATGGATGCTCGAGTGAAAGGGTTCAGCTTAGTCCTCCAGAAACTTGCCCCATGTTTTGGTGGCCGCAGCCGATGGTGCCCCTCTCCCAGGGAGGTGACTCCTGCTCCTAGAAAACAGCTGAGATGCGTGCGTCTGCAATTCTGTTCGCAAGGGCAGGGGTCAGCGGCTGTAGACACCCTTTCAGAATGAGTGTTTTCTTGGGAAGAGCCTCTGCAAAGTGCTTCTGCTTTTAGCCTTGCTGGGGTGGTGCAGCCCTTGGAGAGTGAACTGGAATCTGTGCTGGCTTCAGCATCCTCCACTGTATTTCACCTAAATCCTGACTGCCGGTGCACCAGGACTGATGATAAAATAAGAGGCAGGGAAGAGTGATTTTGCTTGTGGAGGGTAGCTCTTCCCGTTGCAAAAATCATTCTTTCTCTGTCCCCGCAGACCTCCGCATGGAGGTGTTGATAGCCCCCGAGCAGGATGGCACRCTCAGATCCCGCTCGGATCCATGCTCAGGTCATGCTTGGGTTCCTGGAACAGGGACTGGAACGCCTGGTACAAAAGCCACATAAACCGATCAAGTGGGAAATGCCGATGAGCGATAATACGTAGAAAGCACCACGATGACACGTTTAAAGACTGAACTTTGCTTCAGGAGACCACTTCCTTTTGTTTTACAATTGTAATTGAATTGCTAGAGTTACTGGAGTAGCATGTTACGGCCCTCCCAGCCCCGTAGACAGTGGGACTGTGCTCGTGTGCCTGCCCGAAAATCTGACTCCGGTTTGTGGSTTGTTTTGCAGGAGGTGTACCGAATCCCGAAGAAGAGTCAAGCAGARAAGGAGAGCAGCGGTACGTAGTCACGTTTTCTCGTGTATCACTCTGCTCCTACGGAACAGATCCATTTTGCTGGTGTGTCCCATCAAGCGAGGTTGTCCATTCGGAGCTCCGTATTTATCATCGGAGACCGACATGAGTCGTACTGCAGCGGCACGTGGCTGGTCTCGTTCGGTTGGGGGCTGCGCGTCTACTAGAGGCAGCAGCTCCTGTCGTAATGTGTGGAGCGTAAATAGAGCAGACGAATAAAGCGGGTGAAGCAAAACGTCCGTATGGCATCTCAGACAGGAGAGTGGGAGTTTTTTACCCTCTTAGTCAGGCTCTCTGCAGTACCGCAAGGGCTGAACTTGATCTTCTGAAGCCTGTAGCCTCATCACGAATCCAGCATATGACGGTATAGCCGATGCCTAAGCAGCTCCTGGTAGGAGAAATCAGATTTACTCGTAGGGAGAGAAGAGCGTGCTTTAAATTGGAGTTTCATACTCATGACAGCATCTCTTCTCTTCACGGTATGTAGATGCTCTTGTCACTTCCAGAGCTCAGGTCTTAACACCTGCGGGGTCTCCAGTTGCTTATGTTGAGCCACGGTTGCATTGGACACTCTGATGTCCACGCTGCACGTTTCAAGGGCTGAGGCTGTTCCTGGCACGGCGCAGCGGGCTTTTATGTGTGCACCCATATAATGATGATTAAGGGAACCCGGAGGTGAACTTCTGGCATAAAGAAGCACTCTCCAGCCTCTCCTCTTATGGGCCATTTTTTTTAAATTCAGACTTTTCCTTGGAGCATCTCTCTTTCTCTCTGCACGCCATCGTGTTAGCGTACACCAGGAACATCAGTGCGTTATCAGAGACGAGATGAAATGGGTGCTATAAACATAACTGCTCTGGAAAGCTTCTGTTTTGGGCGAGAGCTCCTTAGACCCAGATGTAACAAAATTCCCTTCTGGGTTTCGGTGGTTAACTGCAGATCTCTCTCCCCGTCCCACTTACTCTTTCTCCTCACCTGAAATTACCTCCGAGGCTGGAAGCGAGAGTGCGAGGGACTGTTGGGCTTTTTGAGCCACCGAAAAGCTCCGTAGGCGGTTTGCAAAGGCTCCTGGGCTGGGCTCGCCGGGGGTCTGGTCCTCCCCGAGGCGGCGAGCTGGGAGGGCAGGAACGGGGCCTGGGAGGAGATTTATTGTCCTGTCAACACGGCCAGATGCCAGTCAGCACCGCTTCGTCTTAAAAGGGTTTTTTTGCAGTAGTAGCTGTGTTTACATTATATATGAAAGCGCGTGCGGTGCCAAAACACATCCCGCTCGCTGTCGAGGGCGGTCGTGGCAGACGCTGTCAGCCGCGCTGGAGGGACGAGTGACATAAACACGGCACAGCTTTGCCACACACCGTTTTTCTCCTCTTGTTCAGAGCTTTTTCGCCTCCTCAGCCAGGGGCCCGTCAGCTCTAGCGCTTTCGGTTCGTGCTCCGCATTGGCGGCCACGTGCTGGGGGAAGGTTTTGGTTCAAAATCAAATTTTGCAAGTGGAGAAGTGCTTCGAATGGTTCGCGTTAGGATCTGAAGCCACTGTTTATTCAGCGGCAGAGATGTCCTCCTGAAAGAACGGGAGGAGAGGACACGACGGAGGATCTAAAAATAAGCCTGGTGCATGTTAATCCATTAGGTAACAGTTCAAGAGCGGGAGAAGGGTCTAAAAACAGAGTTTAAAATGGAAGTTTCATCTCAGCCATACTGTCGCCCTGAGGCTGATAGGGAGCAAACTATAATTTGAATGCAGACTCTTTCGGCTGGTGTAGAGAAGCTGAGGGGAGAGCTAGAAATACACCGAATTGTAACAATTTTTCCCATCTTCCTTAACAGCGGACCGCGGGAGGGAGGCGGCAGGCCACAGGGATCAGACCCCTACTCCCAAGAATCCCATCCTGAGCCGCGAGCGCGATCCCGAGAGGCAGAGCCAGAGCAAGGAGAAGAAGAGGCGGCGGGATTCGTTGTCGCCGCCGTCTTCGGCGTATGAGCGGGGGACGAAGCGGCCAGAAGACAGGCAAGTTGTCCGGGGCGGCTTTTGCAGCGGAGCCGGCGGCGCCGAGGGTTTGGCTGCCGCGTTTCGCTTGGTCGGAGAGTGCTGAGCCCGTGTAGCCCCTGCCAGGAAAAAATGGGAGGGGGAAAAGACGCTTGCGATCTTGGAAAACATACAGGGAGGGGGAAAAAAGGTTTCTCTTGGTTGCTACCGTGTGCATGGTGAGTTGTGTTCCCCGCCGGTAAGGATGCTTGCAGGCATGCTCGGAGGTGCAGAAGCGCTGAGCGACGTGAAAGCTGGCCGGGAAGAATAACAAGAGTTTCTTACCCGGTTCGCCAGCAGCAGCGCTTCTCTGTCACCGTTTCTCCTGCTTTCCCATGGCTTCGTCACGCCGCGTTTGCAGAGAAAGCGTCTCTTCAGCCTTTAAAAACCTCGTGGCGGTTTTGCTTTCTGATTCTCCTTTGCGAGTGCTCAGTAGCTCGATTCCCTCCTCGCCCATAAAACTGCGAATAGCGTTGCCAGCGCGCTGGAAGTGGGAAGGCGTCTCGGTTCCTGGCCTACTTCCGTCCTTCACGGCGGGTTTAAAATTGGAAAGCTCTTTCTAAACACTGCCTTTGCAAACACGCTGGCGAGCAGAGAGGGAAAACTTTCCTAATACCGTGCTGATGAATAATACAGAGATCAGAGATGCTGTCAGCTTCCTTTTATTTTTCCCCCCGCTGTGATTGTAAACCAGCTTCGGTTTCTGCACTTACAGCAAAGGTGAAGTGGGCATTTACACGAGCTGGGAACCGCGTGACAAATTACTGCAATGTAGAAGTCGTCTTTCACCTTCAAGCCAGCCAATTCCTGTTGAGGAATCATGCAGGAGGAGAAAATACTCTTAATTATTGGAGGAGCCTCTCCTCGCTGCTGGGCGTAAGCTGCTCGGAGGGTTAGGACAGGCTCACTTCAAACAGTAACTGTGAAACTTCCTTGCCTGTTTGTGCTTCCACTACCAGCTATGTTTTTTTTAAAAAAAGGGTACCACACTAGCAGCACTTCCACTATAATTATTTTTCGTTGTTTCTCTTGCATGTAGGATGCCAGTTATTCTTACTCGAAAGTTCCTTATTAATTAAGAGAAGGAAAACACTCTTTTGTTTCAGGGAGACCTTAGATCGTATTAAAGGCAGTAGGATTACTAAGGAGTTGCGGTTAAAACAGTCGGTTTTCTATTGTCTCTCAAATAGGATCTAAAGCGACTCGGTAATTGCAGCACAATCCGGGGTGAGTCAGCCAGCCAGGCACACTTCTGTCCTCGTGTGAGCTCTGCTGGAGAAGTCTGAAATGTCTGCGTAAAAAATAAGACGTAGATCTCTAATACTGTAATTATCCGTTTGGAGGATGGAAACACAGCGGATGACTGGGGGCAGGAGGAGGGAGGGATGAGTAACTGCGTAAAGAGACGGGGAAAAGGAAGAAATAAATAGAGTGAAATAGGCTGTATGGAAAGAAAGGGTCTGTGGGGTGAGCGGTCGCGCGGCGAGAGGGCTCTCCAGGGACGCCCCAGGGACCCCACGCTGACCGCGTCCCCAGAGCGCTGTGCTTGGTAGCGGCTCTGCACCAGAGCAGTTCTCCAGCAGCCTCAACGCTGAGCAGGGCTCTCTTTTCCGAGGTGATGGATGGCGCGGCCACTTTTGGGTGTTGAAAAATCTCCTGGTAGACTTGAAACCGTGGGATTTCATAAGAATACATATTTTTTTGCCTTCCGGTTGCTTCGGGCTTGTAGCTTTTCCCATCTCCTCGTTTGAAGCGAGGGGAGCCGTCTGCCCCGCTGAGCTGCTCTGTGCGTTAAATCGTGCCGATAAGCAGCACGCAGAAGGGGGAAAGGCCAAAGCAGGCTGCAGGCGAGCAGCTTTCCCGAGGAGGAGCGTCCGCGTTCTCCCTGGGCCGCGCGTGCCGTGAGGTTTCCTTGGGTGTTAGTTTGGGTGAGAGGTGGAAGAGTAACAGGAAACACTGCACAGGCCAAAAAAYAAGGGTGGAGAGAGGAGCAGAGCCCGTTCCTGCCCGTTCCTTCCCCAAGCAGCCCCTCATGTAAGCTCCCTAGGCCAGCGCCAGGAAGGACTTTAGTTATTTAAACTGAACTCTCCGTGTCAGTAAGGTTCGTATTAACAGATCCTTGCAGCTACTCTGGGAACGCGACCGAGGAACCGAAGGAACATCTTAAGTGTATGTGCTGGTAGCAATGTGCTTTTGATATGTAAATCGAACACATGAATATGAAGTTAGTCTATTAAGTATATACTGGATGCTTTGTAGAAGCCGTTATACTTATGGCTGCAAAGCATTTTTGCTTGTAATCCCTGTTTTACCACACTCATAACTTCTCAAAATATCCACCTTTCATCTGAAACTTTCCATGTTTGAGGAGGTCTGATCAAAGTTCTTAGGCTTTTTTTTTTTTTTTTTNAGGAGGTCTGATCAAAGTTCTTAGGCTTTTTTTTTTTTTTTTTTAGCTCCTTGGAAAAATCCCTCCAGCTGCTCTGCGTCTCCGGGTGAAAATTCTTACTCTTAAAAAGAATCCGTCCGCACTTCATTATTTTTTAAGCTAGAGCTGTGGTCTAGTAAATAGCGTAACTGTAAGCAGAAATGTGTTGTTTGTAATTCCATTGTTCTTAGTAACGTCTGCGAGCGGGTCTGGAGCGCGGCGCCGGGGACGAGCCGTCCGCAGGCTTCGGCGCACGGGGCTGCTCCGAAGCTCTGCCTGCGCCGCGCGTTTTCTTGGAGCGAGGAAGATGGGGTGTTTTCGCCTGGCGCGGCTCGGCGTTCAGCGACTGGTTTTCGCTCGCTGAAAGCCAAACAAAACAAACCCAAACCCCTGCGGGCCACCAAGCCCAGAAATGCCAGCCAAGAGAGATAACGTTGGTGGGCAATTTGCTGCAATCTCGCCGTRGTGTTGACTGAGGTGTTCCTGCCTGGGCAGCTGAATGCAGCATAGTTTCCATTTAGCTTACCCGGCTTGGGTTTCCTTCGTGTCGCTCCGACGCGGGCTGGACGAGTTACACAGCCAGCGTGGAGCGAACCTCGCTCCTTCTGCCCTCTCCCTTTGGGTTCCCGTTGGCCTTGGYGTAGCCCTTGTTGCCTCCATCTCCCGGGTATCGCTCGCTGCTGCCCAACGGTCTTCCAGACTCTCTGCGGTCTGCATCTCCGTTAGCTCCCGCAGTGCCAGCGCCGAACCCGAGTCAGTAAGTCCAGCAGAGCTTGTTGGCCCTGACCATCTGCTCAGCCGGTGCCGTGGGCTTCTTGTTCATGAGCGAGCTGGGCCAGAGGATGTTCCTCCTCTCTGTGCGTGGCCAAGCTTGGTCAGAAGCTCAAAGCAGATGAATAGTTTCAGCAGTTCGTCCTGCTCTTGCGCGTTGTGCCCCTGTGGCTCCGAATGCCACCTTGCTGCTGGAGGACGTCTCGGTGCCCCATACCTGCGTGTTTCCAGGCACGTCTCACAAAGCGTTTTCTTCTCTTTCCGTTCCAGGTATGACACACCAGCTTCTTCGAAGAAGAAAGTCCGGCTTAAGGATCGCAACAAGCTGTCGACCGAGGAGCGGCGGAAGCTGTTCGAGCAGGAGGTGGCCCAGCGGGAGGCTCAGAAGCAGCAGCAGCAGCTGCAGAACCTGGGCATGGCGTCCCCCCTTCCGTACGACTCCATGGGCTACGGCACGTCCCACCACAGCTTCATCGGCTACCCGCCCGGCTACCCCATGCAGGCCTACGTGGACCCCAGCAACCCCAACGCCGGCAAGGTGCTGCTGCCCACGCCGAGCATGGATTCGATGTGCTCGCCGGCGGCCTACGAGCACCCGCAGACTTTGGTTGGGCACGCGGTGGAGCCAACCTTAACGACGCCGCAGCCGGTACCAGTAGTCCAACATGTAGCAACGACGATGGAGGTTACAACTCCGCAGTATGTAGCACAAAGCGACGCCGTGGTCCATCAGGAACCGAACGTGGCTGTCTTGTCCATGCCCGCCCCGGGGCCGGTGCAGGGCCAGAGCTACGGGGTCTGGGACTCCAGCCAGCAGACTGTCGCTGTGCAACAGCAGTACTCGCCAGCCCAGTCCCAGCCAGCCATATATTACCAGGGACAGACCTGTCAGACTGTTTACGGTGTGACATCCCCTTATTCGCAGACGACCCCACCGATCGTGCAGGTAATTCCCAGGAGAAAACATGCTGTGACATCTCGAACGCAGCATGTCACAAACCCCCCGCAAAGCGAAGGGTGGCAGCTTGCAACCTGGAAAGCCGCTGCTCGTGCCCCTCACTGGGGTCCGTCCTGGTGGATGAGGCTGCCTAGAACCATCCTGTTTTACACCGTTATTAAGCTGCACTAGTGCTGCTTAGATCATTTTCCATCCAAGATGCCGAGAAAAGCACATTTATGGAGGTTGTTTGCTGTGCACAAACTGCGGTTCTTAGTCAGTGGGACCGAGCAGGAGGTAACAGCTGGGCAGAGATTATTTTTAAACCTGTTCAACACAGGTTATTTTTTGAATGTTGATTCCAATGAACAGATATTTCTGGGTAGGAGCTTCTACCCTCACCGAATATAGTGAACGTGAAGGTGTTAGCCTTCAGCAGGCTTTTAGAAACAGGGGCTGGAGCTCTCAGTTCTTGTAAACGCAGATTGATTCCTCAGTTGTGGAATGAAAATCTGTGCTGGGAGAGGTCTGCAGTAAAATGAGCCTCTTTAGGGGATCTGCTGCCCCAAATTGATGGCAGAGTGAGAGTGGTGAGTAACAGTAGAGGCACGGGATATGGGTTCATGCCATTTGTTACAGCTGAGTGGTCTGAGTTTTCATACCTGTTATCTTGAGATGACTTGAAAAACCAAACGAACCTTCTCTGTCGGTTCCCTTTGAATTACACATCTTCGGCCAGGCTCAGCCTGGAGCTCTGAGAAGTCATGCTTGAGTTCATCTTCATTAACAAGGGTGTAAGCATTTAGCTGGACGCTATCTTGCTGATGCTTAGCCCTTCCTGAAAGTGAGATGTAGGCAATTTATGGCTCTTGGGCTAGCAAGTAGGCCAGTGATATGTGAAGATCACATGCTAGAGTCCAGCATGTGTCAATGGTTAGTACTGTTCGGTTGTGATGTTACCTTCCTTTAGTTCTCAAAGACATGAAGGTTTTTTCCCCTTAATGTAGCAGTCAGATTTGTTTCCCTTACTTTCCATAAAATATACCCAGGTGGACACAGGCCCTTGGCATCAGGGCTGGTGCTTTCAGGTGGTGCAGAGATGATCCAGTCCTCTTTTTTAAATGCCTGTCTGTCGTGCCTTGCTTCAGGGTCAGACTGCTTGGCAGACGTAGAGGCTACCTGGCAGAGACTTCTCGAGCGTACCTCTGCTAGGACCGTCCGGCCATTTCCCCCAGTCAGTTTGGTGGAGTGGTGGCACTGGTGGCCCCTTGGTCTCTTCTGTGGCACACAGATCTTCTGAGGACCAAAATGTTGTCTTGTTGGCGGTGTTTGTGTTTGATGTAGGGTGTCTGGGTAGAACTTGCTATAGCTGGGTGGTTTGGTGGCTCCTCATCATCTTGCCTTCAAGACCTCGTGGAACAGTCCTCGTGGCACCAGTCTGCTTGCAGCCCTGTTGGTCCCTGCCTGATCAGCTGGGCATGTGTGGGACACGGAGACTGAGCTCTGCCCTTGACTTTGGGGAGGTCCCATCAGGTCAGGGCTCAGCAGCGTGAGCTGGTCTCTGCTGGTCCGTGGTGCGCAGAACTGTGCTCATCAGTGCTGCTGTTCTCACCAGAGTTCCCATCGCTCTCAGCATTGGGAGATGAGCTCTTGTCTCCCTTGAAATGTTCAGCCCATTAAAAAGAGAGGCAAATGTTTCTCTTGCGCTAAAAATGAGAGTTCTCCAAGAGTGCAAGATGCAGGCAGTATCTCCCGTACGTGTTGCAGCGTGTCTCCTAACGTCGTGTGCGCACGGGGAAGGAGAGAAGACCCCTGTGCTTCCTTGGGACTAGCAGTTTAGGGGAGAAATCACAGCAAGAAAAAAAAATACATTTTCTACTGTAAGTTATAACTAATAGAGCTGATGAATTTTTAGTACAGCTATCCTTCAGTCCTTCTCAGCTGCCCAGTGGGACCTTTTGAGGCAGTGCTTGAGCAGGTCACTTCAGAGTTACCCACGGTGCTTTCCAAAATCATCAAACAGCGTAGTTACACATGGACGGGGGGCTTAGCTCAGTCTGAGCAACTCTGGCCTTTTTAGTGACATGGGGAGAGCTCTTGGCTTCTCTGATTTTGATTGCAGAATTTCCAGTGATAGTGTGTGGATTGAAGGTCTTGATGACTTCTTTTCCAGTGACAAACGTCAACAGACTGTTTGATTTCTTGTGTTTCTGAATTTTTCCTGGCTTGTGGCTTTGAGAGTTGAAGATGTCTGTTATCAAACTTCTGTTTCCTTCTATCTCGTCTATAGGAAACAGTTACAGAGATCATGAAAAAAAACCCCTTAACCTTCTGGAACATAATGTGTGGAAGGGAAATTTTCTAGGTCTTTAAGCACTTTTGGGTTCTTTCTTAAACCTTCTCCAGTCTTTGTATTTTCTTTGGACAAGTGAGAGTAGACCAAGGTGTGTTGCAGTGAGGCTAAGTGGAGCCGTAAAACCCTTCGAGGTCTAGTTTGTCTTGCTCTCCTTGCACATCCGATGATTGGGTCAGTCTTGCTGGATTCCTTATTTTGTTCAGAATTGCTCTGCTTTTTCTTCTGGAATTCATTGCTTATTTGAAGTAAGGAAGGGTGGATTTCATCCAGAGCGGTAAAGGATGGTATTTACACAAAGGATGATCTAGGACTCCACCAAATACCCTTTTCTGTGTGTCAAGAAGACAGTTTTGTGCATGATCTTTCTTTGGTGCCAGAAAGTCTTTTTACTAATACTTTGTCATTTTATGGTCTTCTCGGTCTGCAAGTATGGACTAGATTGTAGGCGTTTAATTGTCCCAATGAAAAGATTCAGGGATCAAAAGCTTCAAATTCAACAGAGGAGCAGGGCGTTATACTGTGACGGATCTGCGTTCCCCCGAAGAACTGCTGTTTCCCTAGATTTTGTGTTGGACATGGGAGACAGCTTCGCAGATGTCTTGATCTGCAGTGATACGGTGTAGGCTATGCGAGTGTGTCAGTACGAGAAACGCTGATGCCCTTTTGCTGCGCAGGCTCTGAAATACCCGCTGTCATTTAATCTATTGGAAGTTTTATTCATGATAAACATGCTGGGGACAAGAAATAGGTTGTTTTGCTCACTGTTGCCCTTTTTTTTTGAGTAATGAGGGAATAACTGGCCTGAACCAGGAGTTGCAATATTTTACCTACTCGAAAGTCTTAGATCTCCGCCCTGCAGGAAGAAATGCAGACAAGCTAAGTAAAGCCCTTCCACAGTTTAAAGCTGAACTGATTTATTTCTCGTGCTCGTTTCAGAGTTACGCACAGCCAGGTCTCCAGTACATCCAGGGCCAGCAGATCTACACAGCTCATCCGCAGGGAGTAATAGTGCAGCCACCGACAGCAGTGACGACTATTGTAGCAGCCGGGCAGCCTCAGCCCATCCAGCAGGTAAAGCTCAGCGCGCAGGCGGGGTGGGGTGTTGGTTTGCTGTTGCTTTGCTTGATTCCTGGTGACACGAGAGGTGATGGTGACTCCTGGGTGACACAAAAGCGTTGGCAATACCAGCCAAAGGAGTTCCCGTACTGCGGCGTGCTGGTACTGTTTGATCTCTGGACTGGTCAGGGGCTTCACGTCCTAGATGACAAATTTTGGAGGTTCTGAGCCCATGTGCAGGTCTCTATCCACCAGCACTTCTGAGGAGCAAGTGAGAGACATGACGCTTGCCACTTCCTTGGACAACTCTGATGTCATTTTTAAGTTTTACCTTGAAGGGAAAGAGTGGTCAGCGCTACTCTGCTCAGCCATCTGAGCAACATTGCTGCTTACGGGCTCCCTTGGACGCTGGTTGATCGGAGGCCAGGGAAGGAGAGGCAGGCCGGGGTGTTGGTTTACGTATGCACACCATCAAAGGAGAGGCAGGCCGGGGTGTTGGTTTACGCGTGCACGCCGTCACCTGCGTAACGGGGCTCTCTCCAGTACCCCTTTTTTCGTTCACTCCTTTTATGGTATTTTTAGCCAGAGCTTGTGGTGACCAATAACCTCCTGGACTTGCCGCCACCGTCCCCTCCAAAGCCCAAAACGATCGTCCTCCCACCCAATTGGAAAACGGCCCGAGATCCAGAGGGAAAGATCTACTACTACCACGTGATAACAAGGTAAGCGTCGCGGCTGGCTTGGGCCGGGACCTGGGTTGCTCAAGCGCGGCAGCATGGAGAAGAGAAGCAAGTGTAGCTGCAGCGGGAGCTGCTGGGTGCTCAGCCCTCAGCATCTCACCCCAAAACACGTAGCAGGCAGGGGGGTGCCGATCAGCACGGCGGTGGGAGGCTACAGTTGCTCAAAGCTTGTCCCTCACCCCCATAAATCTGCCCCGGGCACAGAGCTCCGTTTTGCGGGAGCAGAAGTACAACGTGTTGCACTGATGTGTCGCAAGCAACTTCCGTGCGAACGGTGACTTCAGCCTCCCGCGTTTCTGAAACTGAAACGCATTGAAGATTTCTAAACAGTGCAGCGCTGTCGGCCCTGAGTTGTCTTCTGCACGTCTGGCTGTGAAAACCCCTCAGAGCATCCCCGCAAGCAGCATCTTTCTGCCCAGCGTCTTGGTCAAGCTCCGTTTATTTATTTTCAGATCTTCTGTTGTTCTCGTTGCTCTTTTGGCTTCTAAACCTTGTTCCTTTTTCTTACCTGTCCCACAGTCCTCCCTGCCGTGTGCACTGCCAGAACGGCACTGCTCTCCCCAGCCCCGARTGCACACCGAGCGTCCACGGATAGAGGCCTTGTACGTCCCTTGCTCTGTAAAATACCTTTGTGGCTTTGGCAATAGCGCCGGACAAATAAGCCCGGTCTAAGGAGTCTTTTACAGCACTTGAGAGCTTTGTGGATGGAACGGCGCGTGAAGGCAGGGTCTTTGGCAGCTTAGGCTTGCCGTGATTAGTGGTGTGCAGCATCAAAGGGTTTTTTTTCCCCGCACCCTCACTTTTTCCGTCTTTAAGCCTCTGGTTTATTCTTGAGCAAGAAAGAAGAAGAAATTCAGTTTCCTAACTGGGTGCTAAGTGCTTTACCCATACTTTTGTGATCTGTTCTTTAAGGTATGCTGGTTTTGGATCAGTGCCTGTGAACGTATCTAAAAGGAATAGCGTGAATTTTACACCGTTAAAAAGGTTTTTTTTTTTTTTTAATTTCAAACTTCAAGAGAGATCTGTGTGGGAACTCACCTGCTTTAAGGGTTAAGCCTGCGTTTTTCCATACGAATTCTGACAGYGTCTTGGTGTGGCTTAAAAAGTATTGTTACTTGTATTCGTTTCTTCTGCATCGATTGACCTTTTCCATTTCCTGTTAGTTAATACTTTTTCCTGCTACCTTAAAGTSAGAGTTGCACCAACAGCAAAACAGGAGCCTTTCCAAGCCCCGGGAAAGGAAGAAAACACGTACGTGGAGCAGGGATTTGTGCTGTGGTTTGGCAGTCTCCCTGTAAGATGAGGAGACGCGACCGAGCCTTACCTGCTGCCGAGGAACACCTCCTCCGTGAGTCCTCCTCCGTTACACGAGAAGCCATTAGCTGAACACGGTTAATCTTGAATTTTTTAGAGGCGTGCCTGCTGGAAGATCTTGGTAAATGCTTCTTCTCATTGCATGTCTTAAGACAGGACAGTGCAGCAGAGGAAAAGAAATCTTACTTGTCAATACAGTTTCCTTATTTTAATATCTCAAGTACTTTCCAATCAAATAAAATCCGGTTGTGTGCCCTCAGGAGTATTCAGTAGTATCTAGAGTATTAAGCAGTATGCTGAAAGCACAGTGGGCTTGCTGAAACAAGCAGGCTTTTGGTTTTCCCCGCAGTATTTCTTGACAAATAAAAAGGTTTGGAGTGCGATGAGCTTTCTGACTATGGGTCAAAAAACCCGAGAAACTCAAAGAAGCGACTCCTTCCGATGCAGGCTTTCGGGTTTTCTTTGTCTTGTCGGGAAAGCCCTGGCTCCGCTCAGCCACCGAGTCGGAGGTGGAAAATAGTTGCTGYGTTAGGTCACCTCCGCACCCGACAGGGGCTGGTGAGGATCAGCTCTTCGCATCCCTCTTGTTTAGTCTGCTTTTCGGCGGTTCCCGCTGTCTCCCGGGCAGTCCCGTACTGCCCTGCAGGACCACACCGAGGTCGCGCAAAGACAGCGATCTGTCCTGCTGTTCCTAATTTCCCCTGGCCGTGTTCCTCCCCGACGTGCGGTCACGCTCCCCGGCACCAGCCCGTGTTTGCTCTCCATGCTGACGGCCGCCCGCTCTCCTCCTTTCGCAGCCGTCCTCACCTCCAGGGTTAGTAGCACAAACACCTCTTCTGGCTTCTTTTTTTCTTGAGAGAATTTAGACCAAATCTCTCCATCCTTTCCCTGTTTGAGTACGGTGTGCCTCTTCCTCGCTCGTTGGCCAACGGGTCTAAGCAAGCTACGTTGGCTTCTTCCATCTCATCCAAGATGCTTCGCTGGCCTGGTGCCTCCCTCATGCCGGGCGCTTTGCCGGGGAGAGCTCCGCCAGGCTCTTAGCTTGTCTCGTTTATGGTACGGGTGAGCTTCACATCGTTGGTCCGTTGATCCTTTCGGGCGGTCGCTCATTCTTGTTGCTTTTCTCAAAATCTTTGGCCGGCCCCTTTCAGTGGTGAGGTGCCGGGTGGTTCGAGGTGCGCCTGACCCCACTTCTGTAGGGACRGGAGTACTTGCCCCAAGGTCCCTGAGGTGATGTCTCCCATCTTCCCACATCAAAAACGTGCTGGAGAGGGCGGGCTGTTGGCTACACCTGCGTTAAGAGTTTAAGCGACCCGGTGCCGATCCAGCTAGCAGATGAGCAGGTGCTTATTGGGTGGTTACTCTGAAATGGGTGACAGCGGCGCGTCTTTCTGCAGGCAAACCCAGTGGGATCCTCCRACTTGGGACAGCCCCGGGGACGATGCCAGCCTTGAGCACGAAGCGGAGATGGACCTGGGGACCCCGACGTACGATGAGAACCCGATGAAGGTGAGCCCGGCGTCACCGCGCGCGTCCTTCTGGCCGGCCGAGCGGGCGGATGGGCGTCCCGGTCGGCAGAGTCCTGCTGCGAGCAGGTCTGTGCRGACGGAGGGGGTGACAGAGGGACGGCCGTGACCTGAAATAAGCCCTAAAGGCTGGATCGACCATTTGGCCGTTGGCTTTTTGTGCTTCAGGAGTGGTGAAGCATTAATGGAGTTGTTCTTCTCTTGGCACGGGGAAGTATCTGATGCTTTCTGCGGCGTTGTGAGGGTTCCGCGGAGGTCTGTACTCCCCACGCTGCCCGGCAGCCGCTTCGGAGGAGCTGCTCCTCGCCGCTGCCCGCGTTTCCCTGGCGTAGCTCCGCCGGCGGAAAGGGCTGGGCAGAGCTCTCCGTGCCACCTCCGCCTCCTCGGCCTTGCGGGACGCGGTGACCCACGCCGGGTTGGGAAAGACCCTCGCGCCCCTCGGGTACTCTGCATGTCCCACGCGTGCCCTGCCTGCGTCCCCCTTCGGTTCGCGAGCCCTTGGGAGGCCGCCAGCACGAAAGGGAGCCGAAAACCCCATCACCGCGGACGCTCGTGAGCACACCTGCATCTTGGGATTTCTGTGGCTCATTGCACTTTTTTGGGTGGCCTTTGGGGATGCTTTCAGTCGCACGCAGGGACTTTCCGGCCCGAAGATACTAATTAGGTCCAAATCCTAGAGATACTTCGGAGGAGCCCTTGGAAGAGGCTGTTGGGCTGGGACTAAGGATAAGAATAAGGATCGCTGAAGTTGCARTCTCATTCCTCAGATTTTCGTTGTTTTTTCCCCCCGATCTGCACCTTTTCCAAGAGAAACGAGGGTCTAACGTGACGGCGTGGAGCGTCTCGCTGTGATAGACGGCGGCTCCGGGCTTGTGCAGGCTGCCGAGCCACGGCAGCCAAGGTGCTCGCTTGGCTTCAGCCCCAGGGGGGCCAATTCGTAGCCCCCCGGTAGCTGCGAGGCACTTTCCTTTCTGCAGCCGTCACCCTTGCAGTCTTTCCTTGCGGGAGCGACGTCTAGCTCTGCTCCTCGAAACAGCCCTGCTCGCGTGCCGGCGCTGCGCGGGGAGCTCAGCTGCTCCCCATTAGCAGCCGTTTGATGTAGGTACCCGGGACGGGCGGCTTTGATGTGCGGCCAGCAGAGAGGAGCGCGAGCGCTAATTCCCCGCGCCCGGCAGAGCTCGCGACAATAAAACCTCGGCGCGGACGTGTTGCTGGCGCCCAGCGTTGCTCGAGGGCCGGGGCYGGAGGAGACGGACGGGAACCACGGGGCGCGACGCCTCGCTCTTCCAGCGACCGCCTTCTCCGTGGCCTCGTGTCCCCCCGCGGCAGGCGGAGAGGGGCCTGAAAAGTGGTAAATTGGACAAATTTTCTAACGTCGTTTTCTTCTTYCCCCCCTTCCCTCCTCCCCTCCAGTCTTCCAAAAAGCCCAAAACGGCGGA
The DNA here is from genome assembly GCA_003342895.1 of Casuarius casuarius. Classification (NCBI taxonomy): domain Eukaryota; kingdom Metazoa; phylum Chordata; class Aves; order Casuariiformes; family Casuariidae; genus Casuarius; species Casuarius casuarius. Next base: position 747,761 of record PTFA01000263.1, read on the forward strand.
AGCGGACACGTCGAGCGAGCTAGCGAAGAAGAGCAAAGAGGTGTTCAGGAAAGAAGTGAGTGTCCCCAGGGCTGGGTGGGGGTGGCCGAGCGGTGGGGCTCGCCTTGGTGGTGGCCCTGGCAAAGCCACCAGCCGAGCTTTTGGGGCTCTCTCGGGGTGCCCGGTGGGCTTGGCGCCCCGCGGGTGCTTCGCAGCGAGCCCGGAGCCGCGATGGCCCTTGGCGGCCAGCACTGACCCATCTCGCCTCCTCCGCAGATGTCGCAGTTCATCGTGCAGTGCCTGAACCCCTACCGCAAGCCCGACTGCAAGGTGGGGAGGATCACCACCACCGAGGACTTCAAACACTTGGCGCGCAAGGTAGGACACCCCGGCGCAGCGCCTCGCCTCGCCTCCCGCTCGCGTCCTCCGGGGCCGGCTCGGCCTTGGTGACAGGGTCGCGCCGTGCCCCGACACGGAGACGTCCTTTTGCTGGCTTTCCCTTTCCGTGGACTGTCGTCTTTGACACCGAGGGGGAGAAAAGAGCGGTTTTTCTGAAGCGTCCGCTCAAATGAACGTGCCGGGAGAGGCAATAGCCGAGTGTCACCTTGCGCACGGGGCAGAAGTCCCTGCTGGCGCATGGCCAGGACCTTGGCCCGCAGTGGCTGGCATGTAGCTGGCCCCAGCCTGCGGTGGCGGTGTGATGGCCAGGACCTCGGCCCCTGGTGACTTGTGTGGTGGYTAGGACCTTGGCCCGTGGTGGCCAGGACCTCAGCCCATGGTGGCCAGGACCTTGACCCATGGTGGCCAGTGTGGTGGCCAGGACCTTGGTCTGTGGTGGCCAGTGTGGTAGCCAGGACCTTGGCCTGCAGTGGCCAGGACCTTGGCCCACGATGGCTGGCATGGTAGGCAGGACCTCAGCTCATAGTGGCCAGGACCTCGGCCCATGGTGGAGCTGTGGTGGCCAGGACCTTGGCCCTTGGTGGCTAGGACCTCAACCCATGGTGACCGGTGTGGTGGCCAGGGCCTCGGTCCGTGGTGGCCAGGACCTTGGCACGCGATGGCTGGCACAGTGGCCAGGACCTTGGCCTGTGGTGGCCAGGACCTCGGCCCGCGGTGGCCATGACCTTGGCCCGCAGTGGCTGGTGTGGTGGCCAGGACCTCAGCCCATGGTAGTGGTGCAGTGGCCAGGACCTCGGCCCACGGCRGCTGGTGTTGGGGCCAGGACTTCAGCCTATGGTGGCCAGGACCTCGTCCCGTGGTGGCCAGCGTGGTAGCCAGGCCCTCAGCCCATGGTGGTGGCGCAGTGACCAGGACCTTGGCCCTTGGTGGCCAGGACCTTGGCCCATAGCAGCCAGCGTGGTGGCCAGGACCTCGGCCCATGGTGGCCAACTTGGTGGCCAACTTGGTGGCCAGGCCATGCCCTGACCTCGCTCTCCCTTCGCAGCTCACTCACGGCGTCATGAACAAGGAGCTGAAGTACTGCAAGAACCCCGAGGATCTGGAGTGCAACGAGAACGTCAAGCACAAAACCAAGGAGTACATCAAGAAGTACATGCAGAAGTTTGGGGCCATCTACAAACCCAAAGAGGACACGGACTTGGAGTGACCCCCCGCGCCGGCTGCTCGCCGCTTCGGTGAGGACCGAGCCCCGGGGGGGGCCCATCCCGCCCCAGCCCCGGCCCCCGCCGCCGGCACTCTCGCATTAGACGCCGACCTGTGAATTTTTCCGGCGCCGCGGCCGGCTGCCGAAGGAGCGGGGCGGGCGGTGGGGAGACCCCCGGCCCCGGCGGTGCTGTTCGGCGCGCTCGCCCCCGCGCCCCCCTCGCCTCCCCCGGATCTGTATTATATTTTAACGTATATGTGAATATATTGATAACTTCTTTTTGTTCCGTTTTTTTTTTTTCCCGCTTTTAGCCCAACACGTGCCGATATCACGGGAACACTTTGTAAGGATAGTTTTGGTTTTCTGTTGTTTTTTTTTTTTTCCGTTTTTGTTTCGTTCCGCAAGGTTTAATCTGTTATCATGTAAATATTCAGGAACAGGCTGCCCCTGGATTTCCGGCAGGCCTCGTGCTATGTTGATAAGATTGATTTTACTGCTTAAATCATTTTACTTTATCCAATTTTTACTGAACTTTTTATGTAAAAAAAATTAAAAAAAAAAAATAAAATGAAATCGAGCCCGTACGCGGCCCGGGAAGTGCTTGGGGCAGCGCCGGAGGATGGCGGGGGGGGGACGTGGGGCCGGGCCGCACCGCGAGGGCTGCGAAGGGGGTGGGAGGAGAGGTGCGCGCACACACACACGCCAGTCCACGACTGTATGTACAGGCGCAGGCGCCTGGCTGCATGTGGCACATATGGGCACGTGCATATGTGCCGGCACATATATATGTGTGCACACACGTGCCTGGGGCACGCAACATGCCTATATGTGCTTGCAAACGCATGCACACGTATGCACACGCACGCCTATGGGGGCATGTATAAGTGCAAGCCTGGTGCATGCAGGCACTTGCATATATGTGTGTGTGTGTATATATATATGTATATGTGTGTGTGTGTATATGCACATATACGTGTCCGTGGCACAGCCACGTGTGGACATACGTGTCCCTGTGCCTGCACGCGTAGGAGCACGTGGCTGCATACGTGTTTCTGCGTAGGGGGGTGTATATATGAATAAAATCTGTGCACACACATGCACAAATGCCACGTATGTGCATATGCATAAGTGCTTGCATATATACGTGTGTGAGGGCTGCAGYGTGCACACGTATGGGCATGTGCGTGCACGCAGGAGGACGGTGCCTGCAGCGCTGCGGGTGCACCCGGGGCGGGGGGACGTGGGGCACCCGAGCGAGACCCCGCGCCCCGGACAAACCACTCAGGCCGCGGCACATCTGGCTGTTTAATGCCCCCCCCAAACCCCTAAAAAAGTACAAAACCGGCGTTAAAAAAAAAAAACCCGAGGGCTCAGACGAGGGAGCTGGCGTCGGCGGGGGCGGCCAGGCGCTCGGCGGCGTCGCGGCGGCCGATGGCGGCCAGGGCCTGGCCCAGCGCCTCCACG
>PTFA01000263.1:765495-788645 GCA_003342895.1 Casuarius casuarius
CCCTGCTCCCTGCTCCCAGCCCTGTTCCTTGCCCTGCTCCCAGCCCTGCTCCCTGCTCCCAGCCGGCACCGGCTTCGCGTCGGTGGCAGGTGCCTCAGTTTCCCTGCTGCCTCCTGCAGCAGCCGCCGGCGTGGATGCCCCCGGTGCAGGTCCCGGTGCCCCCGGGGCCCCCGGCCCTCCGCTGCCCGCTCCGTCCATCCGTCCGTCCATCCGTCCGTCCATCCGTCCGCAGCGGCGTCTCCGGCAACTCGCTGCTGCGCCGGGCTCCGCGGCCCTTCTGGCCGCCGGCCGGGAGCGGGGCCGGCACGGGGCAGCCGTCGGCGCCACGTGACGCCCGGGCACCCGGAGCCCGGTGTCCCCAGCCGGGGACAGAGGGCACGGGCGGCCGCGGGGCCCCCGGCGGCGGACGGGGCAGGTGAGGACACGGGTCGGGGCGGCACGGACGGAGCCTGCCAGCTCCCGCGGGCAGCGGGCCGGAGAGCCGGTCAGGATGCGACCCCTGCTCCCGCGCGGACCGGGGGCCGGAGGCAGCCGGGGGGCCCGGGGGGGAGGATCGCACCTCGGAGGGCTCGCGGAGGCCCTGCTGAGACCTGCCGCGCTCGTGACACGTGGGCACGCCGCTGCCAAGAGCCGAGCCCGCCCCCGCGCTCGGGACACGCGGGCGCAGGGCTGCCAAGAGCTGAGCCCCCCCCGCACTCGTGACACGTGGGGGCGCGGCTGCCAACACCCCCTCCGTGTCCGCGACACGTGGGCGCGCGGCTGCCAAGAGCCGAGGCCCACCCCGCTCGTCACACGTGGGTGAACAGCTGCTGAGGCCCCCCGCGCTCGTGACACGTGGGTGCAGCGCTGCCAAGAGCCGAGCCCCCCCCCCGTGCTCGAGACATGTGGGTGCCGGGCTGCCAAGAGCTGAGGCCCAGCCCGCTCGTGACACGCGGGGCCACGGCGGCTGAGACCCCCCATGCTCGTGACATGTGGGAACACGGCTGCTGAGAACTGACCCCCTCCGCCGTGCTTGTGACACAGGGGAAGGGGGCTGCTGAGCCCCCCCCAACTCGTGACATGTGGGCAAACGGCTGTTGAGGCCTGGCACGCTCGTGACACGTGTGTAAACGGCTGCTGAGGCCCGGCACGCTCGTGACACATGTGTTAATGGCTGCTGAGGCCTGGCACGCTCGTGACACGTGGGCACAGGGCTGGTGCGGCAAGCGGGTCCCGGCTCGCCGCAGGGACGGGCCTCGGGAGACAACAGCCTTGCGCACCTTTATTTCATATATAGAGATATATATATATATATTTCTTTTTGTAAAAGAGCTATAAATCGATAGAAAAACCAGTGGATGGGGGCCAGCCGGCTCCTGGCCAGCCGGCGCGGCGCTCCGGGCCCCGGGGGCCGAGCGGGGTCCCCCCCCGGGATGCCTCTTCCCTGCCCTCCGAACCGCCCCGCGGCGGGACGGGATGCTCCGGGCGGCTCCTCGGCGCCGTAGTGCAAGAGAGGCGGCGGCAAGGCCACCGCCGCGGGGGCCGGCGCGGGGTCCCCGGGATGAGGGCGTGCTCCGGCGCCGGGGCCGGCGGTGATGGGCGCTGGGGTCCGGCCGGGCTACGACTTGCCCTCGGCGGGGTTGTACTCCGTCTCGCCGGCCGACACCTGGGAGATGCGCCGCGTGGAGCGCCACAGCCGCCGGTGGAACTGGCCCGTCCTCACCTGGCGCAGGGGTGGGATTCAGCAACACCAGCCCTGTTCCCATCCCCATCCCCATCTGCATCCCTATTCATATCCACATCTGCATCCCCATCCCTTTCCCTATCCCCTTTTCCCATCTGCAGCCCCATCCTCTTCCCCATCCACATTCCCATCTCATCCCCTTCCCTATCCACATCCCCATCTCCTTCCCCACCTGCCTGCCCTTCCCCTTCATCCCATCCCATCCCATCCCCATCCCACACCAATCCCTTTCCCCATCCCTTTCCCTATCCCCTTTCCCCACCTGCAGCCCCATCCTCTTCCCCATCCACATTCCCATCTCGTCCCCTTCCCTAACCACATCCCCATCTCCTTCCCCACCTGCCTGCCCTTCCCCATCCTCATCCCATCCCTAGCCCCTTCCCCTTCTCTATCCCATCCCATCCCCATCCCTATCCCCTTCCCCATCTGCATCCCCTTCCCCATCCTTTTCCCCATCCCCTTTCCCCATCCACAGCCCCATCCTCTTCCCCTTCCCCATCCACATTCCCATCTCATCCCCTTCCCTATCCACATCCCCATCTTCATCCCCATCTCTTTTCCCACCTGCCTGCCCTTCCCACACCAATCCCAACCCCTATCCCTTCTGCATCCCACTCCCCAACCCCTTCTGCCACCCCTTCTCCATCCAAATCCCATCCCTGGCCCCTTTCCCTTCTCTATCCCATCCCATCCCCATCCCTATCCCCTTCCCTATCCTCATCCCATCCCTGGCCCCTTCCCCTTCTCTATCCCATCCCGTCTCCATCCCTATCCCCTTCCCCGTATGCACCACGGCGGGTGGTCCCTATCCCCTTCCCCATCCTCATCACATCCACCTCCTCTTCCCCATCCCATCCCTATCCCCATCCTCCTCCACTTCTGCATCCTCATCCTCTTCCCTATCCCCTTCCCCATCCCACCCCAGCTCCTCCTGCTCCCAATCCCCATCCCCATCCCCTTCCCTTGCCCCCTTCCCTCCCCCGTTCCCCATCCCTGGCCCCTCTGGTCCCTCTCCGCCCCGCGGAGCAGGAGGGCAAGCACAGCGCCCCGGTCCAGCCATGCGCACAGAGGACAGGGACATGCGAGGCCACCACGAGGCCACCACGAGGCCACCACGCCCTCCTCCCAGTCCTGCCGGCACACCGAGGGCCGGCACCGAGCCCCCGGAGGCAGCACCGGCGGCCAGGCCGGGCCGCGCTTACCTCTGCGGGCTGTCCTGCCCCCACCACGATGAGCTTGCCGTCCTCCAGCCCTACCAGGATGTGGCTCTTCTCCTTGGTGACGGACACGCTGTGCACGGGCACCCGCATGGGCACGGGTGGCACCGCTGCCTGGAGGCTGCAAGGGCGAGAGGATGGGCGCGTTGCACCCTTCGGACGTCGCCGCCGGTGCGGTGCCCGTGTGCCGGCCCCGGACGAGGCCGGAGCAGGAGCTTCTACCTCTGCAGGTCGCGGATCTCCAGCCCGCACTGCATGGTCCCCAGCACCACGAAGTCCTCCGTGACGCACATGGCCGTCACCTGCTCGTCCAGCGGCACGGAGGAGAGGTGCTTCCCGTTGACCGAGTAGAGGTGCAGGGCAAACTTGTCCTGAAGGAGAAGGAAATGGGGACTGGGGGACCGGTGGGGATGGGGACCGAGGACCAACGTGCAGGATGGGGACAGGAGAGACCCCGCAGAGCCAAGCAGGGCCAGGGCACGCAGTAAGATGACGGAAAAGGAGGGCAAAGTTGCGATGGAGGTGGCATCTCGCCCTGGCTCGGGAAGGAACCGGGGACGTGACCCTGCCCTCTCCTGGAAGAGGACTCCCCGGAGTGAGCTGGCGCTGGGCGTATTTGGGGTGGAGGCTCTCCATGGCGCTGGAGGACTCACCTTCAGGGAGGACCGCTCGCCCACGGTGGTCTGGGCGATGATCTGCCCCTCCAGCCCCACGGCCAGGCTGGAGATGGCAGTGGGCAGCGAGCTCTCGCTGGGCGGCCGCAGCGACTTCATGAAGAGGCCCCGGCGCACGGTGTGGATGATGATGGTGCCGTCCTGCGAAGGACGGCAACGTGGCTCCAGCGCTTTGCCGGGGGAGGAAAAGCGGAGGGAGGAGCCGCGCCGCCCACCCTCGGCTCACCTTGGAGCCCGACACGGCCATGTCCAGCTCGGTGCTGATGGCGACGCACGTCACCTCGTCGTCGTGGCCGTAGAGGACCTGGACGGGCTTGGGGGCCAGGCCGCTGGAAAAGCCACCCTGGCCAAGGAGAGACGGAGACCTCAGAGGTCCGGATGCAGCACCGGCGCTGGCCAGGAGCCACCCGGCAGGAGCGAGGGACCCCGGAGGGCTCGGGCACGGAGCTGCCCGGTACCTGCTGCAGGACCTGCCACACCATGCAGGTGGTGTCGCGGGAGCCAGAAATGAGGTAGATGCCGCACAGGTCGAGCGCCAGGCAGGTGACGACGTCTGCGGGGTCGGCGGAGAGACGAGGGGTGACCACGAGCCCCATCCCACCAAGGACCCCACCAGGTCCCCAGGACCAGAGACCCCGCGGACACAGCCCTGTCGCGGCCCCCCGTGCCGGAGGCTGCGGTCGCCGCGCCGTACCTATGTGCCGTGTGATGTGGCCGACCACCTTCCCCTTGGCCAGCGCGGTGACGCGGAGGCTGTTGTCCCAGTGGCCCCCGCTGAAGAGCAGCTTGCCGTCGGGCGACACGGCCAGTGTGCGGGAGGACAGGTCCGCGCCGGGGGCGAAGGGGCCCTGCAGAAAGCGCTGGGTCCTGCCGGGGAGGACAATCGGTGACGGTGGCAGAGCCGGCATCGGCACCCGCTCCTCCCCATGTGCCCCGTGGACCTGGGGCACCCGGAGAGCTCATGCGGCCGGGCCAGTGTCCGTACAATGCCGGAGCCACCCCGGGAAGGGACGAGGGGCCGACCTCACCGGGCACGCGTTGGACTCACTTGGCGTTGGAGACGGTGGGGTCTTTGGTGAAGCTGAAGTAGTTGGAGATGTTTTTGTCATAGGGCAGCCAGTTGTGGGTCCCCAGCAAGCCATTGGCGCTCACGGTGACCTGGGGAGAGGTGGAGATGGCAGTCGCGTGGCGTAGAGCTCCTGCTGCACCTGGGAGCCAGGCGCTCGGTTCCTGGCTCCCTTGGGGTCAGCGGCTCAGACTCGTGCCTCGGTTTCCCCGCTGGGCACAGGACTGAGCCACGGCCCGTGAGCAAGCCCCACGCTCACCAGGACGTCGGGGGATCCCTGAGTGATGAAGGAATGGGCCTGGTTCTTGGGGACCACGGCTTGCACCAGGGCCACTCCATCGCTGATGCCCTGCAGGGAAACGGCAGCTGGTCAGTGCCCTCCTTGCCACCAGCCCCATTCCTGAGCCCTCCAGGTTTGTCCTCCTGCCCGGAGAACTACGGTCCACCGTTTCACCCCGTGTTGCCCGGGGTGGCCCTCACCTCCACGAAGAAGGACTTGAGCTGGCCGAGGTTCTCAAAGACGTTGGGCGAGTGGGTGTCGAGGCGGGCCAGGCGGCGGGCCGCGTTCTCGGCGGAGAGGCGAGCCGGATGGGGCTCCTGCCGGGGCGAGAGGATGCTCATGAGGACGGGGACATCCCATGGCCCGGGATGGCCATCCAGACGTCCATCCTCCCCATCCAGACGCCCACCCTCCCCATCCAGACGCCCACCCTCCCCATCGCTACCTTGAGCAGCTGGCAGGGCGTCTGCCCGAAGTTGCTGATGATGCCCTCCAGAGCCTTCCTCTGCGTCTCATCGGCGATGGCATCCAGGTCCACGGCCCCTGGGGATGGCGGTGAGGATGGGGATGGGGATGGGGACAGGGACGCGGGCACGCGCCCCCCTGCCCGCCCCGGCCCCGCAGCTCACCCTCGTAGGTGCAGTAGTAGAAGACGTTGAGGGCCTCCACGGCGGCCGGGCCCCGCTGCTTGTAGCCGAAGATGAGGTCGATCCACTCGTGGAGGTGGGCTGAGACGTACTCCGACTCCTGTCCAGAGGCAGGGTGTCAAGCGCCGCCCCCCAAATCCCATCTGATGCGGGAAGCCAAGCAGAGGGGGCGCTGGGAGAGGGCCGTCTCACCAGGGCTTTCCGGTGCTGGTAGATGAAGTCCTCGCGGGAGCGGGCCCACCGCGGGAGCACCACGTCGCTCACCTTGTCGTTGGACATCTGCAGGCAGCCCAGGTCGAAGCCTGCAGGAAGAGCCGGCAGCGGTCGGACCCCCGCGGTGCCGGGGCAGAGGCAAAGGCGCCCCACGCGGGCCCTGGGGCCGCCCCGTACCGTTCTGGTTCTCCAGGAATTCGGGGAAGTAGAAGAACTCGGGGATGAGCTCCTTGACGTCCACGGGGTTCTCCATGCGGGCTTGCCACGCCGCCGGCACCGAGTGGAACTGGCGGTCCGAGCAGTCGAACCTGGCGGCACAGGGAGGCCGTCGGCACCCGGCGGGCCCCCGCGAGCCCCCGCGAGCGGCTCCGGGGCGGCGCGGCGCTCACCGGCCGCTCTGCAGCTGGATGTGCAGCGTGGTGAAGGGCTCGGTGCGGATCAGGTAGTGCATGACGCCGGCGGCGTTGGAGTAGTGGGTGCCGTAGTGGAACTTGTCGATCATGCCCGTGGGGTCCTCGAAGCTCTCGTACCTGGGGGGCGAGGCAAAGGGTTGGGCGGGAGCCAAGGGGGCCCACCTCGGCCCCTTCCTCTTCTGCGGTGGCGGCGTGGGCGCTCACTTCTCCTTCACGTCCTTGGCGTGCCTCTCGTTGGCCACCCCGATGGGCTTGGACAGGTCCCGAAACACGGCCGGGTTGCTGAGGTCCAGCGTTTCCGAGACGTAGTCGCGCAGGATCCAGGGGAACTGGGGAGCAGAGGGGACGTGGGTGACCACCTCAGGGAGCAGAGGGGGATCGGTGGTGGCCGTGGCGAAGGTCCTTACCACGGGGTACTGTGAGAGGTCGTTGTAGGTGCGTCCTGCGATGGTGTTCAGCTGCATGAGGTACTCGAAGTTGGAGATCTCCCGTAAAACCCATTTCTGGACCAAAAAGAGGGCAGCTGAGGGGCGGGATGGGCGTGGGAACAGCATCCCAGCAGCGCAGGATGCTCTGAACTGCACCGTGGGGACATCACTCCGCACCCCATGCTGTCCCCAGCATCGTGCCATGGGGGACATGGGGCACAGGGCCACCCCTCCTCCTTGGGGGGACACGGCGGTGACACTGGTACCTGGGTGAGCCCTGAGGCCTTCAGCAGCTCCTGGGGCGAGCGGCTGCTGCAGTAGATCTGGTTGGGCGGGCGCAGGCCGAGGATGCTGGAGTACACCTTATTCCTCACCTGGGGGACGGAGGCGAGAGCGTGGAGCGCTCCCGGCTCGCGGCCCCCATCCCGACGTCCCTCCAAGCGCCCGGGGCTCGGCAGGGTGGGCTTCCGGACAACGTGACGCCCTCACCTTTTTTTTGAAGTTGACGAAGTAGTTGGCCTGGTCGATGAAGAAGAACTCCAGCGCGGAGCGGCGCAGGTTGTAGCGGCGCAGGTGGACCTCGCGGAGGTGCGACAAGGGGCGCTTGAAGTCGTAGCCGATCCCTGCCGGAGGGGAAGCACAAGACCGCACTGAGTTCACCGTCTGCCCCAGCCCCCTGCCCACGTGCCCGGTTGGGACGGTGCAGGAGACCTGGGACCACCCAGGAGCTGGAGCTTCACCCCATGGACCGACTCGGGTATGGGGACAAGCCTGCTCCAAGCAGAGCCATGCCAAAAAGGTCAGCACCCTGGGGAGACAGGGGTGGGGGCTTCATCGACCCCTCTGCTGCGGGGATCCACAGCCGTCCCCATGTGTCCCAACGTTTCTGGGACCAGCTGTGAGTGCTGGCAGGAATTTGGGCTTTTGCGACCCTGTCCCTGTTCCTAACCCATTGCAGCCAGGTGCTCTCTTGAGACGAAAGCGCCCCGGCGCGTGCCAGTACCTTCCTCTGTCTCCTCCTTCTCGCTGCTGCCGTCGTAGAAGTAGATGTGCTGGGTGGTGACCTCCAGGCGGCCAGTGATGACGGCCACCGTCGTGATGAGCTCGCAGTCCTCCGAGATCACCAGCTTCTCCCGCTGGCTCTGCTCCTTGGGCTCGGTCCTGGGCAACACGGGGCGACCCCAGGGGTGAGGAGCCCCCGGCCCCACACCCCATCATGCTCCATGACCCACCAGAGCAAGTGCCCCAAGGCTCCAGGCGGCCAGAGGAAAGGACATGACCATCCTCGAGATGGTGACACGGTCCGAAAACCACGGTGTGGATGGGGAGGGCTGGAGGGAGCAGCCATAGGGTGGCCGTGGTCTCCACCGGCCTCGCGGCAGAGGACAGGGACACTCACTGGCTGTCCAAGACGGGGAGGTCCTCCTCGGCCAGCTGGTCGTCGTTCAGCTCGCTCACCTTGGCCTCCTTGGCCACGGCAAGCGGGAGGGACTCGGCGGGGCTGTGGAGGTGATCGGCTCCTGCAACGAGCGGGGTCGGCTCAGCCCACGCCGGACACGTTACCCTCCGTCGTGGTGCCCCACGGCCCGTCCCCGCGTGCCTCCCTCACCCAGGTTGTCCCGCAGGGCGCTGGCCTCCAGGTGCTGGTCGAAATTGAGGTTGGGCACCAGCTTCAGCCGCATGCGGGAGTAGGTCTCGGCGCTGGAGAGCTTCCAGCGGGTCTCCGGTGGGTTCCTGGGGGAGCAGAGGGGGTGAGCCGGCCCGCGGCCCCCGCGTGGGGCGGGCGCGTGGGGACGGCGGCRCTCACCGGTCGGCCCACGCCGAGCGCGGCGAAGCGAGCAGGCGGCTCAGGCAGCGCCACTGCTTGAGCACGGTGCTGTGATGGTTGGTGGCCTGCTTGAGGACGTTGGCGTGACGGGCGTTCTCGGCCTTGGYGCGCTTGGCCGACGGCTCCAGGACCAGCTCCTGCGGAGAGAGCGGTGAGGGCGAGACGCCCCGGTGGCCGCCGGCCGGGAGCCCGGCCCYGGGGTGCCCGCAGCACCTGGAACATCTGCCGGCTCGCTGCCTTGTCGCGCTCCCGCCGCAGCGCGCTGCTCATCATGGTGTCGTAGCAGGCGTTCCAGAAGTTGGACATGTGGTCGTGGCTCTTGGCAAACGTGTCCATCTCGAACTGCGCCATGGTGGGCTGCACCTGCCGGGCGAGCCGGGACGAGAAGGGAAGCGTTTCCGGGGTGTTCGTGGAGACACCCCGTTCCCACCATCCCCAGGGCACCCACGTGCTTCTCGATGAAGCCCCTCCACTCGGCGGTCTTGCAGAAGAGCTGGAAGTCCTCATAGAAAGTGGGGCTGCCGTTGGTGGGGGGCAGCGAGGGCAAGAAGTGCTGCAGCCGCAGGCTCTCGTAGCACTGGTCCATGAGCGTGCGGATGATGGGCACCAGCCAGGAGAAGGTCTCCGACTTGGCGTCCAGCGAGCGCCGCAGCGGGGTCTCCAGCTTGCCCAGGAGGTAGCAGGCCGTGTCCTTGCGGGGCGCCGAGGCCGTCTGCAGCAGGCTGTGCAGCTTCACGTAGGCCAGCGAGTGCAGCTGGGGAGGGGACACAGGCCGGGGTGTCGGCACGGGACCGCCACTCCCACCCGGTGTCCCCCCATCCCTGGGGGATGCCCCCGGCCGGCGCGGCACACCTGGGGGTCCTGCAGCATGATGTAGCCCAGGAGGATGCGCAGGCCCGTCTGGGCCATCTCCTTGAGGTCCGAGGTGCCGTTGGCCAGGTGGTACCACACGCCCAGCTTGTCCAGCAGGCTGCTGACCCCCTCGTAGATCTGGGGGGGCAGAGGGACAGGCACAGTGAGCCCCCGGCCCTGGCACCCTGGGGACGCCAGCTCTGCAGCTGGCTGGGYGCGAAGGCGGGGGGCCTTTGCTGATCACCCGTCGTCTGTCGGCTTCCACCAGCGGCCAGGAGCCCTGCTTTGCTTGGGCAGGGTTGGGGTTAGGGCTTAGGGTTCAGGTTAGGGGCTAAGATTTGGGTTGGGGGTTAGGGTTAGGGTTTAAGGTTAGGGCTTAGGGCTAGGGCTTAGGGCTTAGACTTAGATTTAGGGTTGGGGTTAGGGATAGGCTTTAGGGTTATAAGTTGGTSTTAGGGTTTAGATTTAGGTTTAAGATGCAGGGATAAAATTTAGGGTTAGGGTTGGGCTTAGGGTTTAGGGTTAAGGTGTAGGAATAAGGTTTAGAGTTAGGGTTTAGGGCTAGGGCTTGCTGTTATGGGTTTAGGGTTAAGAGTTGCCGTTACGGGTTTAGGGCTACAGTTTAGCATTATGAGTTTAGGGTTAAATTTAGAGTTCAGGGTTAAGGTTAGAGTTAGGACCGTGTCCCGGGCTGGGTCACCTTCTCGCTCCACAGGGCCTGGTTGTTGTGTCCCTCGGAGAACAAGAAGTCCTGGAGCAGCCGCAGCAGCTTGAGGGCGTTCTGGGTGAGGCCGGGCAGGGCGGCCGGTGCCGACTCCTTCAGGTCCGTGAACGCCGACTCCAGCATCATCTCCAGGAGGCTGTGGGAGAGCCAGCGGCTTGGCAGGGTGGCCTGGACCCCCGTGTCCTCCGAGCAGCCACGGSGGGACCCCGTCTCCCTCCTCACCCCCATCTCGCTCTTCTCGGAYGGGCAAAGAGGAGCAGCATCGTCCCCTCGGGTGGAAGGGCAGAGACGGCGCCCGGCAGCCGCTCACCTGCGCTTGATCTCGTCGGGGGGCCGCACCAGCTCGCAGGCCGTGCCCAGCTTGGTGAGCACCGAGAAGACCTGCCCACGCTCCTTCCAGGCTGCGTCGTCCCAGCCCTCCACCCCACGCCACGTCACCGAGAAGATGATGTTGGTCAGCAGGTTGCACAGCTCCTCCTCGGGCGTTTGCTGCCGGCAAAGAGAGCATGAACCTGGGGTGCTTGGTGGGTACCCGGGTCGGACAGCAGATCTCCAGGTGCTGGTGGGATGTTTCGGGCTGCCCCACGGCGGTGGCTTACCTGGGGGTTGCTGGTGTTGGAGATGTTGTCGCAGGGCAGCGCATCCTGGTAGCTGCTTTCGTCCAGGACGTTGGAGAGACTCGAGCTCTTGCGAACTCGCAGCCCTGGGAAGGGCTTGAAGGTCTCCAGAGGCGATGGGGTGTCGGGGCCGCTGGCTGGTGTCTGGTTCCCGCTCTCCGCCGTGGCGATGGAGCTGGTGCTGGCGAGATCCAGCCCCAGGTCGAACGGTGAGGTGGAGAAGGGTGAGAGCGGCTGGTAGACGCTGTCGAACGGGAGGCCGTCCCCGGCGGGACCTTCCCCATGGTCCCCGGGGTTGGAGGAAGAGCGGCTGGCCCGGTCCGAGGAGTCGAAGGACTTGAAGTTGTAGGAATGGAAGGACTTGGTGCGGCCGGTTGGGGAGATGGAGTGGTCGGAGAAGCCCTCCGAGAACTCGTGGTCCGAGGCCTCGTAGCCCAGTGGCAGGAAGACGTCCAGCTCCTGCAGGTCGGTGGGCGGTGGGCTGGTGTCTCCCGGCGCCTCCTTGCCGGCCTCCTTGCYGGGGGAGTCCGTGAGCCGGAGGAGCTCGAGGCAGCCGCTGTTGCCCGAATTGCTGAGGCTGTGCTGGCGGGACTCGTAGGACTCCTTGACGTAGAGCTTGGTGAGCGTGTCCTGCCAGCCCGCCAGCTTCGCCAGCTGCTTCACCATGTCGTGCTGGGAGTAGATCAAGTGGAAGAGCTGCAAGAGGAGGGAGAGAGAAAGCAGACAATGTTGTCACAGCTCTGGGCTCCCCTCGGGGACAAGGGACCCTCTGACAGATGGCAGGCACATGCTCCTGCCCGGCACTCGCGGGCTCTGCTCACCTTACGGCAGATATCGAGCCGGACGGTCAGCTCGGCGCGGTGGGACAGGTAAACCACGGCCACCAGGTCCTTGTAGTTGGGGGGGTCTGTGGGCAAGGAGAGAGAGTGGTTGTGGGTCCTCCCGTACCCCAAAAGCCACCAAAGGGCCCCGGACCTCCCCTGAACAGCCCAGCTGGGCACCAGACCCAAGATCAGCTGAGCACCTTCAAAAGCTGATGGTGGTGGACCCGCAGCAGCCACCCCACCACCGCACGCGTTTCAGATGGTGCCGGGGGCCGGAGCCAGGGTGTTTGCCACGGGGCACGCGGTACCTGCGCCGAGGACCTGCTCCGAGAGGCAGCGGAAGAGCAGCATGGAGCTGGGGATGTCGCTGAGGCAGGCGATGAGCCCCTGGTAGCCGATGTCCTTCAGCTTCAGGCGGTTCTTGCTGCGCTCGGGTACCTTCTCGTACTTGAGCATCTTGTAGAGGATCTGGAGAGGCGGAGAGGGGTGGAAGGGCACGAAATCCCACTGGCGCAAAGCCCCCGGCCGCGGGGCTGCCGTGGAGGACCCGGCTCACCTTGAAGACCCTTTCTCGCACTTCATCCGAGAACAACTTCTGCACCAGCAGCGAGAAGAGGACCTCCACGTTGCCTGGCTCGAAGAGGAAGGCGAAGAGCTGCTCCTGGGCGGGCGAGCCCTTCAGCAGGCTGTGGATCACCTCCAGGGCCCCGCATACCTGGGGGCAATGGGGTCGGCTGCAGACCGTCTCCGCGCGCCCAGCCACGGTCTGGGGCATGGCCACGTGGTGCCAGCCCGGCATCTTGGCCACTTTGCGCAGGACGGGCTCGGGCATGGCTCACACTGCTGCCAGGGCTGGAGAGGCAGCTCTGGACCAGCCGTGCAGCGAGTCTGTCAGGTCTCTGCACGCCCTGCTTGCTGGCTGGGGTTTTACCCCCTCCTGCCCGGCCAGCATGATGAGAGGGGCACGCGCAGCTCGGCACGGGTGGCTGGGCGCCGTACCTGCTGCTCGTCCTGTGCCGCGGCCACGTAGCTCAGCAAGCTCTGCATCTCCTCCGCGGAGAAGCTCCTGCAGAAGAAGTCCTTCACCAGGCTGAAGAGGGATGTCTGCACCGTCTTGACGTTGTCGGCCGCTGCGGGCTTCTCCCTGGGGGCGCTGGGGGCAAGACACGCGGCGGCTGGGGAYGGCCACAGCCATCCACCCCTTCCTCGAATCCCTCCCGTCGGGCTCTTCCTGCTCTCAGGACTGTCACCCGGGGCCAGCAGGATCCCAAATCCTGCTAGAGGACCCTGAGGAGCTGGGGCAGCACCAGGCCAGCCCGGCGTGACCGTCCCCTGGTAGCATCCGCCCTGCGAGCCTGGGTCTCCTGCAGCGCACCGGCATGCCAGGGCTCGCTGTGGGGACGCAGCGCATCAGGCAGGAAAACAGCACGAGCTTGTTGCAGAAACCATGATTTTTGAAGCTGCAAAACTCTCTAAGCTATGGGGAATTCAACCAGGTTAGGGCTTGGTGGGGTCTGAGCAAACGGGCGAGGTGGCTCCCCGTGCAGCTGGCGGGACTGACGGGYGGCTTCTTGCTGCAGGATATTTTGGCTCTGAAACATTTGCGCAGTTTTGAAAAAAAAGGTGGTGCGGGGACGAATGCACAGGTGGAAAAACCCCGTGACAATGACCAAATACAACATCACTGCTTCTGGGTCAGGACACTGCTGAGCTGCAAATCGCTGTGGGGCTGGAGGACTATTTGGGGAAGCAGCATGAGGGGCTGGTCCTATCCTTCCCTGCTCTTGGGAGAGAGCTGCTGGGGTGGATTTTGGGGCTGACGGGTTGCAGCTCTCGGAGGGTTAGATGCTGCGTGGGATTTAGGGACGGGCTTGAGGTCACGGGGCGCGGAAAGTCCTACGCCCGCCTTCGCCGGCCCCGTGGAGGCTGGAAAACCCGACGTGCCCAAACCTGGCCCCTCGCCCCTTGCTCACCCGTAGTACGTCCGGATGGAGTCCAGGATGTACTGCACGCCGTATTTCTTGCGGATTCGCTGCTTGTGGTCCTTGACGATGTTGGCCAGGTACTGGATGTGACCTGCGGGCAGAGGGGACGGAGCAGACCCCAAGCCGCAGGTCGCGTGGGTGGCGTGGGGAGCCCGGCGGGTGCCGGAGGGCAGCCCCAGGCTCTCACCTAAGCGCACGGCGAAGTCGCTGTTGCTCCAGATGCGGAAGTCGAAGAGGAGGTGCTGGTAGAGGAGGTGGAGCAGGAGGCCGCTGCCCTCGGAGGCCACCTGCTCCATGAGGATCTGCGAGGCCATCAGCAGGCTCATGTCCAGCCGCGGACTGGAGACCTGGCGAGGGCGAGAGAGGAGGCTGCACGCCCGCCCCACGGCTTTGCGACGCCCGGCCCCAGCCCCACGCCGCCCACGCACCTTCTGCAGCAGCGCCCCGATGATGGCCGGCCCGTGGCACTGCACCAGGCTCTCCTGGTTCACCGGGTGGTTCTGGATGAAGTTCTTCACCAGCAGCAGGAAGGCAGCCACGCTGTTCCTCTCCAGCCGGCTCTCTGCAAGGCATGGGGAGCAGGCAAAATCCAGCAGGGAGCTGCAAACGCAGCTTCCAGGCAGTTCCCGCAGCGCTGCCGAGCCGCCCTCGCACGGGGCATCCTGGCGACCCCGTGCGTTATCTTGTATTTGGCTAAGGAGCTGCGCCTTCAATCCTCTCCACAAACTTTTCAGCTCGTTCACCTATTTCCCTCTAATTTGACTAGAAACCTCGGTTGTTTCAGCCTGAAAATTAGCCGCTGGGTCATGGAAGAGAGCCTATTTCTCCTAGGAAGGGGAAGGCGCCTGCGTGAGCCCAACCCTACTATAAGACACCAGAGACTCCACACAAAGGTGAGCCAGAGGAAAGCAGGCACTGCTTGCTCAGGACTAATTTGCCTGTAACAACATTGAAAGATGGCAGCAAGGGGCTCACCTGAGGACTTGCCCAGCGGGATGAGCATGCCCTGGGCGTTCCTGGAGGACGTCAGCTCGGGACCCACCAGGTCGTTGGTCTCCGGCTCGTCTCCGGACTCCTCTGGCTTGGCCACCACTTGCTCGAGCAGGGGCAGCAGCACGCCCATGCCGCCCACGCAGTTCACCACGTCCTGCGGGAGGCAGGCGAGAGGCACGGCTTTGCCTTYGGCCTCGCACGGCAGCGTGGAGGAGGAGGTCGCGTGTGTGCCGGCCTCCCTCGGACTCATCGCCCCACGCGCCCGGCCCTGGGGACACCTGGGTCCTGCAGCCAGCAAAGGCTCCGAGCCTTCCTATATGGCGAACACGAAACGGGTCCCCCCAAAAAGCACCCGTTCCCCTGCACCGCTGCAGCCCAGCTCAGTGGAGAGGGCGAGGAGGGCACAAAACCTCCCCAAAACCCGGCCAGGTGGGTCCTCAGGGGAGCCAACGCCGTGTAGCAGAGGTCCAGGTGGGACTGGGGGACCCATCGCGGCCACCCGCCCCCCGGGACCACCTGTGGCCAAGGCACAGGGCCACCCCGCGTACCTTGACATCCCAGTTCACCACCCGGTGTCCCGTGAGCCGCCCGTCGAAGCCGTGGTTGGGAGAGAGGTCCAGGCAGATGTTGTTCCTGCAGGCCTGCAAGGGGGAACGTGCCCCCCATGAGGACACGGCACCTGGGGACGGGGTCCGGCCCCGCCACCCTGCCACGTCCCCGTGCCGCGGGCGCCCCTCACCTGCGGGGTGTAATAAAGCAACAGCTTGCTGCTGAGATCCCCGAAATCACCTTCCAGCCTCAGCGGCGACGTGACGTTCGGCCCTGGAGGGAGGAGAGCGGGCGTCAGCCGCCGCGCCGAGCCCTCGGCCGTGCCCCGGCGCCGCGGCTCTCCCGCCCCGACGTACCCGCCGAGAAGAGCGCCTTGACCTGGGTCTGCTGCAGAGCTTCGTAGAAGATGGCCACGGAGCCCAGGTGGCCCTCGAGGGAGGTGGGGGTGCCCCACTCGGTGTCCTGGCTGCCGGCCGCCGCCGTGGCCACCACCCCCTCGGTGGGCGGCTGCACGGGGGTCCAGGCGCGGGCGCCCAGCGAGGCGGGGAAGGACTGCGAGCGGCAGAGCGCGGGGTGCGGGGCGCAGGGCAGCTCGGGCGCGTGGCAGGGCGGCGGGTGGGCGGCCGCCGCGGTCGTGGTCGTGGTCCGGTGCCCGGCGGAGCCGATGCAGCAGGAGGTGAAGGACTGCAAAAGGGAGAGGTGCCGCGAGCGCCGCCGGGGCACGGGGACAGCCGGACGCCGCGTCGGGGACGATGCCCAGGCGCGTGCTCACCTCGTGCAGGGACGGGAAGCGGAGCTGCGCCGTCTTCCGCAGGTGCCCGTCCGTGTAGATGTTGACGACGTTGTGGCCGAAGGGCCGGCGGCCGGTGACGTGGACGATGTCGACGCAGTGCTGCGGGCGCGCGGGCAGGGCGTCAGCCCGGGGCAAAGCGCCGGGGACGCCGGCCGGCCGCCCGCGGTGGGGTGATGCTCACCCAAGCCGAGTCGTTGAAGGCGAACTCCGGCAGCGCCACCGTCATGTAGTCCCGCTTGGTGCAGACGGCCACCACCAGCATGCCGTCGGCGGTGAAGAACGCCTCGAAGCCCGTGCCGCCGGCCGTGAAAAAGCTGCGGTGGAGGGGAGAAACGCACCGTCCTCATCCTCGGCAGCGGAGCTGTGGCCGGCTGGCCCAGGTCCATGGGGACGGGGATGGGGTGGCCACCTCCAGGTCCATGGGGATGGGGACGGGGTGGCCACCTCCAGGTCCATGGGGACGGGGTGGCCACCTCCAGGTCCATGGGGATGGGGACGGGGTGGCCACCTCCAGGTCCACAGGGATGGGTTGGCCACCTCCACATCCATGGAGATGGGGTGGCCACCTCCAGGTCCACGGGGATGGGAATGGGGTGGCCACCTCCAGGTCCATGGGGATGGGGATGGGGTGGCCACCTCCAGGTCCATGGGGATGGGGATGGGTTGGCCACCTCCAGGTC
This sequence comes from Casuarius casuarius, assembly GCA_003342895.1. Classification (NCBI taxonomy): domain Eukaryota; kingdom Metazoa; phylum Chordata; class Aves; order Casuariiformes; family Casuariidae; genus Casuarius; species Casuarius casuarius. The sequence goes on from PTFA01000263.1 coordinate 782,002, forward strand.
CACCAGCCCCACCTGTAGAGCTGCCTCCTCCTGGGCCCGGCCGGGCGCTCGGCGTCGCGGCCCGGCTCCTCGCTGAGACACAGCCATGCGTGGAAGGCGAAGGCGCCGCCGGGCCACTTCTGGATGGCGGGCACCATGATGCCGGCCATGCTGGGCGTCAGGTCGAAGCAGCGCAGCGCCCGCGCCGGCCCCTCGGCCCGCGCCATGCCCGACAGCGCCCGGATCACCGCCGCCGCGTAGGGATGGGCGCCCCGGCCCCGCTCGACCCGCAGCAGCCTGAGCAGCTGCCGCAGCTCGCCGGGCCGCAGCGAGAGGCTGCCCAGCGCCTGCAGCAGCTCCAGCAGGTTCTGGGCGCAGGCGGGGGCCGGGGGCGGCGCGGCGGCCAGGGCGGAGAGCAGGCGGCCCACCATGCCCGCCTTGACGCAGGTGAGGCGGCTGGGCAGCGAGGCGGCGCAGAGCCGACGCAGCCGCCCCGCCACGAAGCCCTGCAGCTCCGGCGACGCCAGCTCCGGCAGCCACGTCACCAGCACCAGCAGCGGCTGCTCGTTGCGGATGGGCCGCGCCGGGAAGCGGCCGTGGTCGCCCTCCACCGCCTGCGGAGACACCGGTGGCCTTATGTAGAAGGGAGCTTGGCGTCGGGGAGAAAAGCCTTTATTTGACCCGTTCCGCTGAGGAACGCGGGTCAATACCGTGGAAAGACCCCGCGGCCCCGTCGCCCCGCGGGCGCCCGGCCTCACCATGTCGAGGAGCTCCTGGAGCAGGCGCTGGCTGGGCTGGCCCTGGCTCTTGAGCACCTCGTAGAGGTGCGAGTAGCCGATGCGCTCCTTGAAGACCTCCTGCAACGAGGAGCGGCGCGGAGGCGTGAGGGTCCCGCTCGCCTCGCCGGCGCCCGCGGCGGTCTCCCTTCGCCGAGCGCACCCGGCGGCACCAGAAACGCTCCAACCCGGCACGTCCGGGAGGCCGGTTCCCACCGCCGCCCACCTTCGCGGAGGGCGAGTTGCTCATGATGGAGGTGAGCACCGCGACGGCGTGGACCGCGACGGCGTCGGCGCTGCCCTCGAAGACCTGCGCGGCGGGGAGAGACGCGGTCAGCGCCGCCCCGGCCGGGCGGACGCGATGCTCCCGCCGAGCGCTGGCTCCGGGCGATGCCCGAAGGAAGGACGGGGCGGGCGAGGACGCTGCGATACCTCCGGGGGCTGCGACGGTGCCGAGAGCTCGCCCTGGCCTTCGTCCGCCTCCGGCTTACTGCCGAGGTAGAGCTGTCCGAAACGGTGCCGGGAAAGCGGCGCCCAGCCGCGGAGCCAGACGGGAAGAGAGAGGCGGAGAGAGGGTTAAGCATCCGCCGGCCCCGATGCCCGCGGGGGGCATCTCCCGGGAGCATCCCGGATGCGCGGGGCGTTAAACCAACGCAAGGGACCGGCATCCCGGATCCATGGGGCATTAAACCAACACAAGGGACCGGCATCCCGGATCCGTGGGGCATTAAACCAACGCAAGGGACCGGCATCCCGGATCCACAGGGCATTAAACCAACGCGAGGGACCGGCATCCCAGATCCGTGGGGCATTAAACCAACACAAGGGACTGGCATCCCGGATCCACATGGCATTAAACCAACGCAAGGCACCGGCATCCCGGATCCACAGGGAATTAAACCAACGCAAGGGACCGGCATCCCGGATCCGTGGGGTGTTAAACCAACGCGAGGGACCGCCGAAGGGGAAAGCAAGGATGGCGCCCGGGAGCACAAGTGGGGATGCACGCAGGACACGGTGGGCAGGGGGGCGGCTGAAAGCTGCTTTTTTGGGGGGGGATCGGTGGCGGCGGTACCTTGCTGTTCTGGATGAGGCGGATGATGTGCTCGAAGCAGTTGTTGCTGAGGAAGACGGCTTGCAGCACGGGCCGGTCGTCGCAGCGCAGCATGGCGGGGATGGCGTCTGCGGCGGAGCGGGCAGCGGGCTGGGTGCCGCGGGGAGCCCCCCGCCGCGCCGGCGTCCCCTCTGTCCCCCCCCGAGCCACCTACCCAGCATGTGCACGCGGCGGGCGACGAGGGCGGCGGCGCGGCGCGGGCAGGCGGCCGGCTGGTCGGCGTTGAGCACGGTGAAGTAGCCGTGGAGCAGGGCGCGGAGGGGCCCGGCGCGGGCTCCGCCGTGCAGCACGTGCACCGCCGCCACGGCGCTGCGCAGCGTCAGCTCCAGCAGCCGCGGGGCCGCCGGGGCCCCCGCGCCCCAGCGCCGCAGCACCAGCAGCAGCACCTCCACCGAGGCCGGGGTGACGGCCGCCAGCGCGTTGCGCTGCGGGGAGCGGGGCAGAGCCCCAAAACCCCTCATTTCGGCCCTTCAGGCTGTTAATTCCCCGTGATGCTCCCCCCCGCATCCATCCCACCCCCTAACGAACCGACTCGGGCTAACGAAGCCCCCCCGGCCGGCTCGCCGGCCCCCGCCGCTACCTTGTCCCCGGAGAGGATGGCTCCGAAGAGATGGATCAGCCGGAGCTGCAAGGCGTCGGGGAGCTGCACGCCGGCCTGGAAACTCTCTGCAAGGATGGGAGAGGAGACAATCAGGGCGGGGGGGAATAAAACCCCCTAATTCCCTTTTTAGCCCCCGACCCAGCCCCGAATCCCACCCCAGTTTGGGGCAGACGCCGCGGTTCAGACACCGCCGCGTCGCTCGCTCCGCCGGAGGCTTTGCCGGTGCCCGAGCACGGCCAAACTCGTGTCACTTGTGGAGCTGCGAACGCCCCCGCGGAGCCCGGCGTTGCGGTGATGGGCTCCCGGACCTAAAATCGGGCCCGACGCAGGACGGGGGATTCCCAGCAGGCCGTTGGACGGGGGCAGGCGGCTCCTCGGGAGTTTTAGGTGGTTTTCGCGGCCCCCCTCGGGGCTGCAGGGTTCGGACCGCAGATCATTAGAAAGTCAAATCGTGACGCCCAGGGCTTCCCGGCGACGGCGAGCCTCGGCCGGGCTGTATTTTTGCCCCCACGTATGAAGCGGGGAGCCACAGGCCTTTACGCACGCCCACGGCCCCAAATCCGCCCCGCGGGTCTGATCTCAAGTCCCTCCATCCCAAAAAAGGGGGGGAATATGATGCAACAGCATCAGGAAACCCGGGCTCTCCCCGCCTGTAACTCCGGGAAAAACCGGCGGCGCCGATCGGAGCGGCGTCCACGGAGGAGCTGCACCGCGGTTTCCTCTCTCGTTCCAGCCTGCGCTAGGTGATTTTAATAAAACGTACTATTTTTTAATGTGGAAAAACTCAGGTCTTGACCTCGGGAGGGGACGGCCCCGGGGGATGCTGCTGGCCCGGACGTGCCCCGGCCGGCGCCGGGGTTATCCCCGCCAGCGCGTAAAACCTGTGCATCTCCCGCAGACACGTGGTGGGGGGAAAGATGCTCGGAAATTAAAGAAAAGAGAGGAGCTGGCTGCGGCAGGAGGCTGGGGACGCTTGTCCTGGCTCTCCGGACCTTGCTCAAAAGTCTGGGAAATCACTGCTAGCTTGGCCTAAAAATTCTCATAATTAACCCCTGCAAGGGGAAAAAGCCCCTAGAGCTGGTGCCGACCGGCTCTGCTCCTCTGCGGAAGTGGACGGGCTCCGAATTCCCCCAGAGAGGGGGAAAAGGGTCCCTCGCTGCCTCCCCTCCGGAGGTCCCTCCGACAGGGACAGGCTGGGGCGGCGGGTGACATACCCGCCCCAGGGTCACATACCTGCCCCGGGGCCATATACCTGCCCCTGGGTCATATACCTGCCCCTGGGGCCATATATCAGCCCTCGGGGTCATATACCAGCCCCAGGGTCATAGATCAGCCCCCAGGGCCATATACCTGCCCCTGTGGTCATATATCCACCCCAGGGCCATATACCAGCCCCCGGGATCATACCTGCCCCTGTGGTCATATATCCACCCCAGGGCCATATACCAGCCCCTGGGATCATACCTGCCCCTGGGGCCATATACCTGCCCCTGGGGCCATATATCCACTCCGGAGCCATATACCAGCCCCTGGGTCATATACCTGGCCCTGAGTCATATACCTGCCCCTGGGGTCATATACCCGTCCGTGGGGCCATATATCAGCCCTCAGGGTCATATACTAGCCCCGGGGTCACATACCAGCCCCAGGGTCATATACCTGCCCCTGGGGTCATATATCCACCTCAGGGTAATATACCAGCCCCTGGGCCATATACTCAGCCCCTGGGGTCATATACCCACTCCTGTGCCATATACCTGCCCCGGGGTCATATATCTGCCCTGGGGCCATATACGAGCCCCGGAGCCATATACCTGCCCCCAGGGTCATATATCCGCCACTTCCCTGGGGCCATATACCCACTTTCTGGGTCATATACCAGCCCCTGGGGCCATATACCTGGCCTGGGCCATATACCAGCCCCTGGGCCATATTCCTGCCCGCAGGAGCACAAAACCCGCCAGAAACGGGTACCGCCGCGCAAATGGGGCCACGCCGCGTCGCGCCAGGATCCGGCCCACGGGAGAGGTGCCAGCGCCGGCACCTACCTTGGAAGAAGGTGATGAAGTCGGGGGGCAGCACGGCCGGGGCGAACTTGTACTTGCTCTTCTCCGTCACGCTGACCACTTCCCTGGAAGCAGAGCAGCGTCGGCATCGGCGCCGGCATCGGCACCGGCATCGGCATCCCGCCGTGCCGCCGCCGCTCACCCGCTCAGCTGCCGCCTCCACGTCTGGTAGGGGTCCAGGAGGCACTCGCAGAGGTGCAGCGCGTAGGCCACCACGCTCTCCAGCTTCGCCGGGTCCGGGGCGCTTTGCAGCTGCCGGGGACAAAAAAAACCCACCCCACGGGGCGTGATGGACGCCGCGGTGCCGGCACAAGAAGCGCCGCGCGGGCTGGAGCGGCGTCGGTGGCTCACCTTGGGCGTACAGGCGCGGAGCAGCCCCAGCACCTCCGGGACGAAGCCGGGCGTCTTGTCGCTCTGGACGTTTTCCAGGTTCCTGGGCAGTGGGAAAGGCAAGGGGAGCGGAGAGGGGCGAGCGCCGGGCGCCGGCATCCCGCGCCGCCGCTCGTCCCCGGGCGACCTCCCTCCTGCTGCCCGAGAGCAGGAAAATCCCGGGGGCGGCGGAGGAGCCGGATTGTTCCCAAACTGGCCCTTTGCCAGGGCTAAATATAAAGGCGGCATCGGGCGGGAGGCGCGGGATGGGGACGAGCCCCGGTCCGGCCTTATCTCCGGCTCGCAGGCGGGAGGAAACCCGAAAAAAATAGCTCGGCGGGCGGAAAAAGCGCTGGCGGGGGTGGATTTAACCCCAAAACCGCGTGGTTTGTTGCCTCCGCGGCCGGTCCCCGGGATGCCCTACCTGGAGATGATGATGAAGAACTTGAGGAGGAGGAGGGCCTGGGCGAGGGGGGCGGCGGGCGGCTCGTCGCGGCGCACCTGGGCGGCGCATTGGCTCAGCTGCTGGCTCAGCACCTGCAGCACGGCGCGGGGCAGCAGCGGGATCTCCGACGCCGCCTCCTCGGGCCTGCCGGCGAGAGCGGCGTTGGCGGCCGGGTCCCCGCGGCGCCCCGCTCCCGGCCCGGCGGCCCCCCGGCGCCGCTCACCTGCGGGGCTCCAGCGAGTGCACGCCGATGACCTTCTCGAAGTTCATGACGAAGGCCTCCAGCCACTGCTGCAGGTAGCCCAGGTCCTTCTGCAAGGACGGTGTCGCTGAGCGCACGGGGCCCCGCTCCCGTTTCGGGGCCCCCCCCGCCAGCCCCGGCGCCGGGATGGAGCGGGTACCCAGGGCTTGGAGCCGCCGGCCAGTCAGCACCCACAGCATCCCCCTGCCGGCCAATCAGCACGCAGAGCATCCCCCCGCCGAGCTGCTAGCCAGTCGGCACTCAGAGCATCCCTCCTGCCCTGAGCTGCCAGCCAATCAGCACCCAGAGCATGCCCCCCACCAGCCAATCAGCACCCAGAGCATCCCCCCTGCCCTGAGCCACCAGCCAATCGGCACCCAGAGTAGCCCCCAGCCAATTGGCTCAGGGAGCGCCCTGCCCCCTATAGACAGGTGTTGGCCAATCAGTGACAAGCGTAGTGTGGACCACCCCCACCCCCCAGAAGCTGCTGGCCCATCAGCACTCAGAGCATCCCCCCTGCCCTGAGACGCCAGCCAATCAGGACCCAGAGCATCCTCCCGTTGGCCAATCAGCACGCAGCGCACCCCCCCGCTGAGCTGCTAGCCAGTCGGCACTCAGAGCATCCCCCCTGCCCTGAGCCACCAGCCAATCAGCACCCAGAGTAGCCCCCAGCCAATTGGCTCAGGAGCACCCTGCCCCCTATAGACAGGTGCTGGCCAATCAGCGACAAGTGTAGGGTGGACCCGCCCTCCTCCCCCCCTGAAGCTGCTGGCCAATCAGCACTCAGAGCATCCCCCCTGCCCTGAGCTGCCGGCCAATCAGCACCCAGAGTAGCCCCCAGCCAATTGGCCCAGGGAGTGCCTTGCCCCCTATAGATAGGTGCTGGCCAATCAGCACCCAGAGCATCCCCCCGCCGAGCTGCTAGCCAATCAGCACTCAGAGCACCCCCCCTGCCCTGAGCTGCCGGCCAATCAGCACCCAGAGTAGCCCCCAGCCAAGTGGCTCAGGAGCGCCCTGCCCCCTATAGATGGGTGCTGGCCAATCGGCAACAAG